>JAQZBX010017211.1:20305-35881 GCA_029593785.1 Cabassous unicinctus | reverse complement strand
GATTTATTTTTTTTTATTTATCCCCTCTTTGCTGCTTATGCTTGCTATGTCCATTTGCTGTGCGTTTTTCTGTGTCTGCTTGTCTCCATTTGTTGTGTCATCTTGCTGCACCAGCTCAGCTCACCACGCCATGCAGGCCGACTTAGCCTGCATCAGGAGGCCCCAGGAATCGAACCTGGGACCTCCCATATGGTAAACGGGAGCCCAACCAATTGAGCCACATCCGCTTCCCTCCTATTACTTCTTAATCAAAACTAAAGTTAGGAATTGGTACTTTTAAATTATTCTGCCTCACTAATTAAAATGGAATGGAATAGAAGAGAATTATCAATGCTGTTATAATTTTACATAGAAAAGTTATTTTTAAAAGATGGTTTTGATCTTGAATATATAGTCTGTAAAGTTTATAAAAAAAAGTTTTATTTTGCATTCCTATTGAAATGCAAATTTTAGAACCAACAACTGATTTTCTCACTATATTTTAAAATGTTAATTTAAATCCAGCTGCTTTTAAGGGGGTGTGGGAGGCATTTTGAATGTGGTTTAAATTCAAAGACTTTATTCATTCAGCAAATAGTTATTATGTACCCATGGTGTTCTTGAAAATATTTATATACATGTATGATTTAAGTGTGTGTACACATAGTATACACATACCTATCCTCTAAGAGTTTAGTTGTATATACAGGTGTACATTGGTGATAAATTGGATGATTACAAATTAATGGACCAAATAATCCAAAACACTATTTAAATTCTGAATGAAAAACGCAGTCAGATGCTGTGGCTTCATAGGAAGAAAAGGTCATTGGTGAATGAAAGAAAACTCTGATTTCTGGAGGAGAAGTTGGGTTTGGAGAGGTAGAGAGAAACTGGAAGCCATTTAATTGACAGGTTCCAGATGGGCAAAGGCAGAGAGCAAAGAGTGAGGGTGATGTGTTTGGAGAGTGATAATTGTAACAGCTTTTGAGGACATCTATGTGCCAAGCACAGTTCCAATTGTGTAGCATTTCATCCTCATGACAGTTTTGAGGTAAATATAATTAGTAACCTCATTTTGTTAAAGAGGAAACTGAGGCAATAAGAAATTAAATAAATTGCCCAATGTTTTGAAACTCCTCAGGGGTAAAACTGGGCATCCAACCAGGCAACCCAACGCCAGAGACCTGACTTGTTCTAGACCTGTGCTGCTTCATACTGCATATGTGACTTGCATTATATTTCTCTTGGACGGCACTATTGAAGACTGCCCACAGTGAGTGAAGGATCCCATTGGAGTGAGGAATAGAAAGAAAGGCGGTTGGCTGGCAAAGAAAAAAGTATTTAGGACTTGTTTTATTTGTTTTTTTTGTTTTTTTTTTAAATAGGACTTGTTATTGGTATAACAAGTCTTGAAGCTAGTGTTCCTTAGTGTGTGATCTGTGGACCCCTTGCCTTAGATTTGGGGTGTGTGGGAGAGTTGGTAAATGCAGATTCCTGGACCTATTGTAGACCTGAAACAGATTCTTTGAGAGTGGGACCATCCCTGAAACATCAGTCATCCCTAACTCATTATTTAATATCTTCCTTGCAAAGGTTTTAAGGCTCTGGAGGGGGGGATTGCAAGAGAAACTGTAACTCTGGTTTTATGAAAGCAATGAATGGGAATGCAGTTTTATTAATTTTCTATCAAATTCGTTGGATTGTACTTTTTCTATAAAATGAAGGACACAGGCAGTTATGACTTTGTCATTTAAAGAATTACCTTGTAGAGATTGAGTGATTGCTGCTTATTTATTTAATAAACGGGAAAGAACACATAAAATTACCCTAGAATTTATAGTCTAGCCTTTAATTTAAATGAGTGCCACATTGCTCATTAGGAAAACTGGATAATTGTCAATGGCTATGTGATTTGGTGGTTTGTAGGATGTTTGGAATCTTTACACTGGACACAGATCATCCTGAGGAAGAACTTGGCTGCTGTGGTTTCCTTACTCTATAATACACTTTGTTAAACTGTTTTATCTCTTAAATTATGCCAGGACTTGGAACTTTCCTTACAAATTATCCTGGCCTACAGGAGACTTTTATTTCTTTATTCTCATAAAAGGCAATCATGGTGAATTATTTTTAGCTTGTCTTTATAGTAATTTATAATAAATTAGGTAAATTAGTCTTATTTCTTCATGGTCACATAAGAGTTTATAGACCTCAAGGCTTTACAGTAATGTTCCATATTAACCTAAAACAGTGCATAGTTCTCAAATATAGGTTAAACAGATTGCGATGGTTATCTACAATCTTTATCTCTGGTCAGTTAAACATTGCTAATAATATTGAGTGAAGAATACCATCCTCCATAGAAAAGTTACCAGCAGGAAGGACTGCCTGAATAAAATTCTTTGCATGAATAGCAGCTTTATTACACATTCATCAGCTAATTTTTCGACCTAAACCATCCCTTTCTTCCCTCCTGCAAAATGTGCTTGGCCTGCTTGCAGAGTTTGAAGGCATGAGAAGTTATCTTGGAAAAGTGCTGAGATTCTAACACTTTCAGCAGCTGACAATAGCTGTCAAAGGGCAGCCTGCAAAACAGTATTAAATGATTTTCAATAGAAATGAAGAGGCAGCAAAAATGATGTCACTGGCACTGAACAGAACTGGTCACAAAAGCAGTGCCTAGTTTGCAAATGTTTCCCATTTTTAAGTTAACTAGAATTTGGAGTGCATTTTCTCCTAATATTGTACATATAGAATTCCAGACCAACCAACAAAAATATGTTTAACCTACCTGTTCTAACCTCTGTTCATACCATAATTTCTTTGGGAAAATATAGTCCTGTGATAGGAGATGCCCAGTTGAATTCTCTTCAAGAGATGCCCTCTTTTTGATAGGAGCTCCTCAGTAAAGGGCAATGAGAAATGATAAACCCTAAAATGAGCACAAATATCTTGTATAAAGAAAGCATTTGTCAAGGTCGTTCCTTTCCTGGATGTTTTGGATTGTGGCATAAAGAGATATTGGGTCTCTGCAGGACAGGAAGTCCAAATTTCCATTTGATTGTATGAGTCATTTGTGAATTGAGTCAGGTACTTCTTATAATGATTTGGAGGAGAAATAATACAGTTCCATAGTTGTATTTTGTACAGCATTTAACAAGGTTATGTGCACAAACTAAGCTCTTTGAAGACTCATTTGTTTTTGTATCTCCAGTACTTAGTGCAGTGTCCAGCACCTAGTAGATGCTATATTTCTTGAAAAAACAAATGGATGAACGAAGGAATGAACGAATGAAAAAGTGATTATCTGACTTTCGTGAAGTGTTAAATTCCACATGGTCTTTTTGAGGTTGTGGTAATTTGATAAATGCATTACAGAGTATTTAAAAATTGAATCATGGACTTCAGAAGGATAAGTTTTTCTAGTACTTTGCTTTCTCCTACGAAAGAGGGTGCATTTTTCTAAAGCTAGATAAATGGAATGGCCTAGTTGTCATCAGCCCACAATCAGGCAGTTGTCTTTGGTGCAGCGGAAACTAGCAAAATAAAGAGATTGCTTAACTGAATTAGATTGTCAAAGAGAAAACTATAATTTTCCAAGTTAAAAAAAAAGCAAAACGGAACAACCTCCAAATTTCACTATCAAGGAAATGTTTTGTTTTAAGATAAGTACTCTCTTACTTTTGGCCTTAATTATAAATCCCAGTATCCTCTAATCTTGTTCTTCGTAAGCCACACTAGAAGTACTTATAATACTTAAGAGCATGGGCTTTGGAACTCAGAAAGACTTGAATTCAAGCCCCACTCTGCCACTTAATCCTATGTCATCTTGGTCAAGCTATTTAAACTCTCATTCCTAAAGTAGGAATGATAAGGGATCCTTCTGATGTTTTAATGGATCAGTGTTTATAATGTACTTAGGCATATAGAAATACTCAGTACATGTTAGTTGTGGTTGTTTTGTGATAACCATTAAATGTGGATCACATCTTTTTGCTTCTTTGTCTTTGCCCTTATTGACCTTTTTTCCAAGTGTATTTGAAAAGTTCCTTGTTTACAGACCTTGTTTAAATGACACCTCTTCACTGTAATTTTTTCATCTCTCTCTCACTCCCTTATTTGAATTCCCATAGTAGTGGATTTTAGCACTCACCATTTATTATAGGTGTATGTATGTCTTCTACACTAGATCACAAATTATTTAAGGGTAAAGAGTATGTTTACATTCTTCTCAGCTCCTACCACAGGGTTTGACACATGGCATATAACAGAACATTTGTTAAATTGTTTAATTGATTGGTATATGAAAATCTGTAAGTTGTACAGTGTTATTCAAATGATAGCACTATTTTAGGACTTAATATATACCTAGCAGTGTTGGTATATTAGGTAGTAATTTGATATTTAAATACCAAAGATGATAATATTGCCACAAAGCTAATTGAGCAATGATTCCAAATATCAGACTATGTAACTGGTTTTTAAAAAATCTAATTATAATTGATTTTAGCAACTTTTAAAATCTTGTATGTAAGTTAAAATTCTATATTTGCTTTCTACTCTAAGCCTCCCTAGATACTAGGTTCAGTCCCATCTTTTAAACTGATTTTTTTCCCCCTGAATTTTAAAACTGGCTATTTAAAGACAGTATTTTATTTATATTTTATAGCATTTGAATGGCTAAATCTTTGATGGCTAGCATAGGGAATTTATGTATCAGACATTGCTATCTCATTTCATCCTCATGACAACCCTACCAGATGTAGTTATTATTTTCCATGCTTTAGGGATAAGAGAACCAAAACTTATAGATATGGGGTCACTTGCCCTAGATCACAGAGTTAGTAAGTACTGGATCCAGAATTTGAACCTAGGTAATCTGATTCTGGAGCCTAAATTTATAAAATAGGCAACTGTCTGTTCTGTTCACAGTATATTTAGACCTTATTAATTTTTTCTAATTAAAATTGAAATAGTATCCACGAAGTATTTTCTAAGGTTTCTCTCAGAGTAGTAGTTTTCTTTCTTTTTTGATGTAATTTCATAAACGATAAATCAAAGATAACTATGTCAAAACAAGATGAGTAGTGTGTAAAGGATTACACTCTCCAAATTTGCCTGGGTTTTGTAATCAATGTTGCAGTACTTGTTGACCATCTAATTTTAATCCTAGAGGATGTCCCATGTGTAAGAAGAAACCACAAAGTATCAAAAAAGGCTGTCTTATTTCAAAATTCAGTTTCTATTTCACTGATACCTTGTCTTATAGAAAAATAAGTCTCTTTTTAAGTTATCTCTTGGTGTTTTTGTCATTGTGTATATTTAATTTTTCTGAAGTCCAAAGAACCAAATATTTGCCATTTTTGGATTTTTAAAAATTACCTTTGCAGTTTGATTTAAATGTGGATAAACTTGATGTCCAATACATTCTACAATTTTACTATTATATAGATTTGGAAATTTAGCACACCAAATGTTTCCCGATTATCAATACATAAAATAAAAATCCTGATGTAATACAATTTATCATTGTTTTCTTACTTAACATCAGGATTATATGTTTAGAGAAAATGTTCTTAAAATATTTCATGCCCTTTATTTCATGTAAGCACTTTGTATCTTTTTTTTCTAATAAGGTAAATCAACAAACTGGGAAGATGATGGTTGGGGAGCATGGGAAGAAACAGAACCCCAAGAACCTGTAAGTCTATAAATGTATACATGTTTTTTTGATAGTGGCATTTTCAAAAGCTGTTATAGAAATAGAATCCCTGATCCTCCCAGGTGTCCTTTTGTAATGATGACATATTTTGATATTAGGTTGACCTTTCAAAATCTACATTAAGAAAATTTTTGTGCTTAATAGTACTTAAGTATATACCTGTTTTTAAAGAAACTTAGTGTCTTTATAGTTAAGTGGGCTAAAAGGAGAATAGGTATTTTAAGATGCTTTCTCCTTCCTAAGTTACTCTTTTAGACTCTAATTTATTCATTCAACAAATATTTGTTAAGTGTCCTTTGTATTCTAGGTATTATTCTAGGTGCTGGTAATATAATAGTGAACATGGTAGGTAAAGTCCCTAGTATTTTCAGCTGTAATAGAAAATCTAACCTAAATTGGTTTAGATAACAAGGAAATTTATTAGCTCACATATGAGGAAGTACAGAGATAGGATGGGCTCTCAGGTTGGTTGAACAGGTAATTCAACTGTGCCATCAAGGACTCAAATTCTTCCTTTTGTCTGCTCTGCATCTATAGTCTTGGCTTCATCTTAAAGTTTTTCCCTTTTATAGATGTAGTGTGGCAGCCAGGAGCATTTGGAACAGCATGTTTCTTCATTGATGTCCATAGAGAGAAAAAGACTACAGCTTTCCATGATTTTTTTTAGCAGTGAGAAAAAACTTTCTCAGATGCCTCTAGCAAACCTTGCTTTTTATCTTATTGACCAGAATCAAGCCGCATGCTAATTTCTGAACCAATCATTGGCAAGAAATACGAGATTTTCATTGGTCAGTCTTACCATTCCTTGGAGTTGGGGCGATAGGAGGATCAGCTTCTCCAGGGTCCAGCAGTTGATTCCTGAATGAAAATCCTGATTTTTTTTTTAAGAAAGAAAGGAGAAGGAAAATGTATACTGATAGGCATTCCGGTAGCCCCTATTCCCAGAAACTTAAAATCTAATGGGGGAGAGAGAGAAATAGAAAGATAAATGAAGAGTTTCAAATGGTGGTGATAGTTATACAGAGAATTCAAATGATGTGATAGCAAGTGATCAAGTGACTACTGTGGTCAGATGATGAGACAATTAAGCAAAGATCTGAAAGACAAGTTGGAACCAATGCTCTAAAGAAGAGCATTCTAGACCAAGGCCACAGCTTATGCAAAAGCCCTAAGTCAGGAGTGGGTTTGGAGTATGAAAAAAAAAAAAAAACACTTCTCAGATATTTGGCTTGAGTAGCTGGATGAATGATGTATCATTCATTGAGATGGGGAAGACGAGGAAAAGAACATTTGGGGGTGAACGAATTTCATTTTGTAAGAAGCAGAGACGTACTCATGAAATATAGATTTATGGAAAAGCTCCACAGAGAGAATAAGAACAGGAAACCATTTCAGAAGACCTCAAGGAGAGTGGGGATGCATTGAATAGGGTATAATGCAGCTCAAGGGAGTTGATCATCCCTTCACCTCAGCTAACAAACACCTTGTCCCTTGCTACTCTTCTGCTCTGTCAATATTCTTTGTCTCTGCTTAAGACTGACTGACTTTTGCTTACTCACAATTTTGACTATGGCTTTTGCTTATCTCTTTTGTTTTGTTGTTGTCTTGGATTCTACCTCCTTCTCTTTGTTTCACATTCAAACCTCCTATAAAGATTTTACTGTTAATCACCATCCAATGTGGAAGATTTGGGGGACATGAGCATGGTTTAATATCAGGCTTCTTCATGGGACATCAGCCAACCTATTGATGATGCCCTAAGGTCAGGCCTCCATCAGCAGACTCATTAGCTACAGCCAGGATGGGAATGGGTCCTGAGAGAAGGGGTGTGTGTATGAAAAAACCTTGGAGACTTCATGACTCTATATAAGAAAATCTCTCAGAAGGGGATGTGCTTTGAGAATTTCTGGAAAGGACAGCATTATTGACAGATACCTTGCATATGTTGTTTGATATCGTTACTTTTGGTATTTGTTTTCAAGAATTGTACAGCTAAATAACTATTGTGAGTAACATAATAAATTGGTGTGATCCAATGTGCCCTTGAATTTGTTGAAGAAATAAAGTTTTACTTTGTGCTGGCAACAGATCTGCTATAGACTTGGGTTGTCAGTTTTCCAATAATTATTGGGGAGAATGTGAGAAAGAGAAATGTATAGTAAGCCTATATAAAAAAATGTTTTCTGTCTAACAAATATGGTGAAAGAAGTCATATAGACAGCTTTTACCTTTACCTTTTCCCTCCTTAAGATTTCCAAGTAAGTTTGAAGTTTTCTGGAATAAACCTCATAGGCCTTGCATGTTAAAGTGGACATGCATTTGCGATCTCAGAGGAGGTTCCAGTGTGACAGTTATATACATATATATATTTATAATTATTTATAAATATAATTAAAGACTTGGTGTTGAGTTAAGGTAATCCTACATTTATTTACAGACACAAATGCCCACATCTTGAAGAATCCACTACTATATTCTTTATTCTTTCTGGAATGGATTTTGCTTGTGAATGACATAGTTGAGAATTGGTAGGTGAGGCTGGTTTTCCTTACAAATATCTATTATTTCTTCTCTAATAATATTAAGAAGGTTAGTTTAATAATAGTGTGTGGCAGGCTTGCTTTTTTGGGTCATTTATCATGTGCCTTCTCTGTTTGTACTCCTTAATGGCATTATAACCTAATGGAGTAGAAAAGGAGGGGGACTGCTACAAGATAGGGTCAGAGAAGCAAGCAGGCCTGATGTAAGGCCTCATGAATTTGGAGTTTATTCTAAATGTGATGAGAAACATTGTCTCTGGTGTATGATTTTTAAAGCTCATCTTAACTGCTCTGTAGAATAGGTTGTAGTAGGCCTTTTTATTAGCTATGCCTCTCTTAGTCATGGACTAGTTTATTTTACAGTATTTTAATTTAATGTTCCACTGTTCTAGCTCATTCCAGGTGATGTAGACAATGATAGCATTGTTAAAATTTGTAAGCATTAGCAAAATTCCTATAAGTCTGACCTGTAAACATGCCATCTTCTCAATAATGGGCAAGAATATCCTTACTCTAGGGATAATGTCTAATGGTTTCGGTTATACTCATTCTAAAAACATAACTAACATGAAGGACATTTTTTCATTTGGATATAATTTGAATATTTACTTACTGTCCTCATGGGTAAGGATGGTTTGGTATTCTTTGTCTTGATAGGGTTGCTCACACTGTTCACTTAACAAATATGACAAGATCAACACTGTTATTTTTCCTCATTGGCAGTAATTTTGGGTGTACCAATCATTCCTAACTTATTATTGCCTCCCTTTGAATCCCTGTTCCTTGTCAGAGATTATATGTGTGTAGTGAGAGAAGGCATTTGGGTTACAACAAAAGTGGGTTGGGACACTGATGTTCAGAGGTTATCTGAAGGGCATATAGCCTCTGCCTTCAACTGCAGCATCAACCAGAACTTTCCATGTATAATTTCATGAGGTTTCTACTGAGCAAGATGTTTTGTATCAATACGATTAGAAATTTACTCAGCTGAGGTAAGAGATTCCCAATATTTTTACTACTGTCTGTGATTATGAACTTCAAAGGTGTAGCAGACTACAGAAACATAACAAGAATCAGAATAAATTTTGGCAGATTTATGAGACATAAAAGTAAAAAAGAGTTAAAGAGATAGTATGCTTTCTTTTTTTCCTTACCTTTTTGGAGCCAGTCATTTACGAAAACTTTTGTCAGGTCACTGGTTGACTGCAAAGGTAATGTAACAGAAATTTCTGTAGCTATGCATAACAAGGAATACACACTTTGCAAAAATAGTTTGGGAAAATCATAAATAGTCTAAAATCGGCAATCCTTGAGGAATAGGAGAATGTCCAGTTCTCAAGAAAAAAAATCACAAAATATACAAAGAATCAGGAAAGTATGGCCCATTTATGGGAAAAAAATAATTTGACAAAACTATCCCCAAGGAAACCCAGACATTGGAATTCTTAGTCAATGACATTAAATCAACCGTCTTAAATATGCTCAATAAGCTAAAGGAACCAATGGATAAAGAACTAAAGGAAATTAAGAAAATGATTTATGAATAAAATGACAGTATCAATAAGTCAAAATTATAAAAAGTAACCAAACAAATAAGGAGCTGAAAACTTTAATAACTGAAATGAAAAATCCACTAGAGATGTTCAAAAGCAGATTTGAGCCTGTAGAAGAAAGGATATGTGGACTCGAAGATATGACAATTCAAAGTATCTAGTCTGAGGAGCAGGAAGAAAAAAGACTAAAGAAAAATGAGCAGTGCCTGAGGGACCAGTGGGACACCATCAAGCCTATCAACATATGTTTTAGGAGTCCCATGAGAAGAGAGAGAGAGAGAGAGGGGCCTTAAACTTCCCAAATATGATGGGAGACATGAGTATACACATCCAAGAAGCCCCATGAACTCCAAACAGGATAAAAAAGTACACAATCTAGTCAAAGCAACAGGAGTAGCCACCTAGTCAGAATGTAATGAAGACAAAGGGAACTTTCTACTCCCTCATCTTAGGAACAGACAATAAACCCAAACCTACCTTCCCTAAGGGTCTCACTGGTGCAGGTCTTGTCCACATAAAAAATGAGACCAGGATTGGAGAGTGGGATATCTTTGAAGTCATCTTATGGTTGTGTCAGGAGCTATAATTATAAAAGCAATTATAGGATTCTCCACCAGTTGCCATTGTGTTGTGGTTAATATGACCAAGAGAGGAGACTATAATTTTATTCTTTGTCATTCCTGCATTAGACAGATGTTGTGCTTTGATCTTTAGGAGTGCTTCAGCCATGTATAGAAGAATCATAGGTAGGGGAGCTAAGACTAAGGTACAACAGCGGCCACTGACACTGAATGCTGATCTGTAGCCCAACTGGCTGCTGCTAAGTCCAGCATAGAACTATAAAAAAACATCAGGGTGCTTTTTAGCTCCACAAGTCTATATTAGCTCATTGACAGTAGTTTCTAATTTTTGTGGCAAAAGAGAGTAATGGGCTTTTTAAATCGGAGAGACTTGGTACCAGAGGTTTGGACAAGGCTTTTTAAGAAAGGAGAAAGCCTTTTTAGGTTTTTCTGATTCTGGGGTGTCAGCCATAATAAAGGCTTAATGAAGAAGAAATCATATTCTGTTATCTGCTATCAGCAATCACCAGATAACATAGGAAAGCATATATTTGTGAAACTAGTAGGTAGGAACTTTAAGGATGTCTTCTATTATAGATGAAGACAAATGTCTTTCTAGTGTAGATAGTTCATGTCCAAAATAATGAATCCATGGCAGGCAGACATAAGTGAAAAGAACCAGGTTAAGAAATTCCTACTTGCCCATAAATAAATACAATAAAGGCAAATAAAATAGGCTTTCAAGATGGGTTGGGATGGAAGAGAAGGCAGAATAAAATTTGTCTCTGTACAAACTTAGCTGTAAGTGGCATCATGACAGAATAGTGGCTGCCTTGGGGAAATTGGAAAAGGAGGTAGTAGCATCTACTGATTGACGATCCTATAACAAATAGTTAAAAAACAACAAAAACTTTTTACCAAGTTAAGGGCTTTTAGTTGTCATTATAACTTTTTGCTATAGGAAATAAATGATTAGTAGAAGGGGATATTTTGCTCAGCCTCATGTTATAATGGGAATTGAGACAGTTTGGGAAAAAGCAAAGCTTAATTTAACTTGAATTAAGGCAGGTTTAACGAGCTTTCCTTCATTGGCATGTTAGGACCAAAGGGGAGAAAGTACAGAATAGAGGATTTGCTGGGCAGTAGGAAGCTCAGAAGGTCCTGGGCCAAGGTCCTAGTTAAGGTAGGCAGCATGGAAAATTACAATTCAAAAGAGACTTTGAAATATGCTCCATCTGTTATATAGAAAGTGGTGTAATCTCATATGTAGAAGTAATCACAATTTGGCAGATTAACAGGTAATGCAAGAATGCTCATCAGATAGAGGCCTCAGGCAAATATTTATTTACATGCTGAGAAATAAGCTATAGTATGACCTGGTAAAAGAGTCTCAAAGCATTAATAATCTGGGATGATACTGGAAAATCTTTTGCCTTATTTCAGTGTCATTAGACTCTGGTGCCATCTGCCACAGAGGAGGTATCAGTACCGGATTGGCCCAGAGGCGAAGGCAAGCGCTCAAGTTATTTGATGGCCTAGGCTATCCTCATGTGAGGCGGAGGGCTGCAGAGGGTCTTGTTCTAAGGCCGGTTCTTATTGGGACTTAGACCTTTGTTAGAAACACTCAATTTGTCAGTGGCTTTTCTTTGACCACTAATACAAGCTGGGTCAGTCTAGCTCAGTGATTTTCAATTGCGGGCAGTTGTGCCCTGCCAGCAGTCATTTGGGAATGTCTGGAAAAGTTTTTGGTTGTCACAATTGGTGACTGCTACTGGCATCTAGTGGGTAGAGGTCAGGGATGCTACTAAGCATCGTGCACAGGACAGCCCCCCGCTATGAAGAATTATCTGGTCCAAATGTCAGTAGTGTCATGGTTAAGATACCTTGGTCTAGCCTGTGGCTTTAAAAATATATATCCTTTCAGCCCTTTTTCTCTCTTTTCCTGTATGTATGCATCCATATGAATTTTTTCACATATTCAGAATCACATTTATATAAAAGAAAAATTGAGATTATATACACATGTATATAAATTCTGCAACTTTTTAAATATATCTTTGAAAGCTTTCCATATTAGTTTGTGTAGATCTTACCTAATTCTATAAATGTGTTTCCTAATTGTCTGTTGCATTATGCACCATTATCTATTTATACTTTCCCTTCATAAGTCATTTAATTGTTTTTCAAATTTATCTTTACAAACAATGCTTTTTTTTTTTTTTTTGAGGTAACGGGGATTGAACCTGGGACCTTGTTGAGCCACATTGGCTTCCTGGAGTTGGTTTTTTCATTTGTTTACTTGTTTTTTTGTTGTTGTTTTTTTTCGAGAGGTGCTGGAAACTGAACCTGGGACCTCCCACGTAGGAGGCGGGAGCTTAACCACTTGAGCCACATCTGCTCCCAGTTTATGCTTATATATAAACTTACAAATATATTCAATTATTTCTCCAAACTTGAATTTCAGAAATAAAATCGCTAAATCAGAAGAGGGAATTCCTTTTCAACCAGAGAAAGAAAATGATTTGTATCTTTAGCTTTGTATTAGTTTATTTTTACAAATGTAATAGTAATGGATATTAAAAAGCACTATGATGTTAGCCTTGAAGGATGGCGTGATGAGTGACCTGCGTTATCTTCTGTCAGCCAATGCTATAGTTATAGCCATCCCCTTGAGGTCCCCAGGGGAGATAAATGCATAGCAGAATAATCCAAGCAAGGAACATTTCATTTCTCCCTGAGATAAAGCCCATGGCTTTTTAAAGTAAATCTCCCAGTCTCTCTATCTATCCCCCTTTAGTTCTCTTAAATTTCTTTGCTTATTTTGGGGTCTTCAAAATCTTTGATCTCTAAGTCCTGGATCCACAGACCAACAAATAGTCCAGGCTTAGCTACTAAGCATTATTTATGCTTAAATGCTTGAGAGAGACCTGTCTTAGTCTCTTGGTATAGTCCACTGCCATTTTTTCCTTTCTCTTGTTTAGAGTTGCTAATTTTAGTTCAAATCTGCATTCACCAGCATTTCTGCAGAATATCTTCTGTTAAATGAGTTTAGGCTTGGTGATGGGTCTCCAGTCTTCTGCCAGAGAGAGGGAGGACAGTGTTCGGGCTAGGTGCGAGTAGGGAAAGGGATCGAGTGACCTAACTGCTTGTTAAACATACTTTCAATCAAGCCTACTAAAGATTTCAGCCCCATCTTTATCCCTACTTCCAGAGACACCTGGTACCAGTTCCTTAGCCTGTTGGCAATTTTTCAGTTTAAACTTCCTAAAACTGGAATTGCTAAGGCAAAAGGTATTTCATTTTAAATTTTGATAGAAATTTTGAATGGCACTTCCAGAAGGCTGCCCCAATCTGTATTCCAAAGATCAGTATATGAGAGGACCTTTCTCTATCTGTATTATAGAAATGAAAAGAGCTCTCTGCTCTTGCCTACAAAAGTTTTATTTGGCCCAAACAGGGTTTTTTTAAAAATTGAGCTAAGATTTTAAAAGTGGAAGATTTCACATAAAAATCTAGATTGATAGCTTCTTTTGAAAAATCGTTATCTGGTAGCATTAGAAGCAAAAGGCTTGAGCTAAGATAGCAGTTCTCTCCTTTAGTCAAGACATGTATACACATATGCCACAGTTCTCTCCTCACCTTACTGCTCTCCAATACCAAGCCTGTGTCGATTGCTGTTTGTCATTGTGCACTATTTATTTTGTAGACATGAAGTATTTCTCAGTGTCTTTGTTTCTTTCAATTATTGAAAAGCAAAATACTATGAGAGATTAATGTATTTTCTTATAGGAGCCTGCTTTTCTCAGATTTTTTTTTTTTTTTGAGATACCTGTGATTGAACCCAGGACCTTGCATGTGGGAAGCCAGCACACCACTGAGCCACATCGGCTTCTCTGAGTCCTTTCATTTGTTTTGCTTGTTGTTTGTTTTTGTTTTTTTCAGGAGGCACCGGGAACTGAACCTGGGACCTCCCATGTGGGAGGCAGGCGTCCAACCACTTGAGCCACATCCGCTTCCCTCAGTTTGTTTTTTCAATTGTTAATTCTTACTATGTTATCAAACTTAATAACGGGAAGTGGATGTGGCTCAAGTGATTGGGCTCCCGTCTACCATATAGGAGGCCCAGGGTTCGATTCCTGGGGCCTCCTGGTGAAAGGCAAGCTGGCCCACGTGGGGAGCTGGCGCAGCAAGACGATGCAACAAAGAGACACAGAAGAGAGACATTAAGAAACACAGCAGACCAGGGAGCTGAGGTGGAGCAAGAGATTGAGCGCCTCTTTCCACTCCAGAAGGTCCCAGGATCGGTTCCCGGTGTCGCCTAAAAGAGAAGACAAGTAGACACAGAAGAACACACAGAAAGCAGACAGGGAACGCAAAACAACGGGAGGAGGGGGGAGATAAATAAATCTTAAAAAGAAAAGTTATTAACTTTGATCTGATGGGTATGAAATACTATTTCATTGTTTTAATTTGTATTTTTAAAATTATCTGTGAGGTTGATTATATGTTTTCACTTAAATCTTTTTGGAGAGTGTATGCTGTATTTATATATATTTTATCTAAATCTTAATGGCAGTGTAAGGTCTATAGCAGGCACTCAGTTTAGCTATTATATCTATTCTGATTTATATTGGATGCTAATTATTTCTTATTTATTAGTCTTGTTTGTTTCACTAGATAATAAAGTTTTGGATCAGGAATTGTTTGATGCTTTCTTATACCCCATGACACTTAGAGGAGCACCCAGATTTAGTATTTGGTATTAAACAATTGTTAAAGAAATAGAGAAGTATGCTTTTTAGGTTTGCGGTTTCATTGTAGTTATTCGTGAAATGATTTTTTTTTACTACTAATGAATTTGTTTTGTAAAAAATATTTATTACAGAAAACTCAGGTATTACAAAAAATAGAGTAAAATAATCAGTCAACTTCCTATCATTTAAGAATAATCATTGTTATTAACTTTAAGGTGTTGTCAAGGTAGGCATCTCTCAATAGCTATATACAGACGGAAGGTTGAGTGAATAGTTGAATGGTCATACAGAAAAATATTTAAAAATGAGATTATATTCCACATGCAACTTAAATAACAATAAGATTAATCCTACTTGACGGTTGAAGTAAAAGTGTAAGAGTTACTGAATTATAGTTAACTTCCTCTGAGGTTAGGCAAAAAAAAAACATTTAAAAACTTGAGATTGAAGTTGTAGTCTTTTGGT
>JAQZBX010017211.1:0-20205 GCA_029593785.1 Cabassous unicinctus | reverse complement strand
TGCCTCATCTCTGCTTTTGCCTATTTTATATATTGAAATTTTGTATAAAATTTTGTTTGGGAACAAAAAGTCCTCTTACCTTAAAAAAAAAAAAAATTGACATTATGTTTATTGATAGCAGACTGGGGGCAAATGACAAATTTAGTGGGCTTAAAATCAAAGGAAAAAGAATTTTTAAAAATATGTTATATTCCTTTTGTTCAAAAAGAATTCCTTTTTCATGATCCATATTAGTGGCTTCTTATGCAGATCAAGAGAAATTTTTACTGGTTTCAATTCAAAGAATAAACCTTTAAGTTTAGGCCATACTAAAATATAATTATACTTTTTATATAAAACCTCCCAAACAGCAGGGGTTGTGTTTTATAACTAATGGACACTAGTTTTTGTGGAAAACCATGGTAGCCCCAGGTGTAGTACCTTTAGGCAGTGAATGTACTTTTTAAAAAATGGCATGCCTTACTTGGGAAATTAACTACCTTGCCAAATGATGGTGTTATTTTATGATCAGTAGCCTCAAGAAAGTGTTATTACTAACTATGGGCCCCATTATTATGGGGGTACTTGAAAAAGAAATACCCTAATTGGAGGCAGATGCTCTAATGGTACAAAACACAGTCAGTGACTTGATGAGTTTGCATTTTGTCAGTCACTGAATGTGTGCTGATTCTATTACTATTGTGTTTCTTTGTTAGACCTTTACATCCGTGTTTCTTGCCTAAGCTCTATAGATAAATTGGCAAAAAAGCTTTGTTGGAAAACCTAATAGTAGTTAATTATGATTCAGCGTGGGAAGGTGGGAATGGGATTCCCTCTTCTCTGCTACACCCAATTTTCATCTAAGGTTACTTGTTCTTGGACCTGAAGCTTTCCCCAAAATTTAACACAGGAGTTCCTTCAGAAAGACACAATCCTCTTTATTCTTGTTGGTATCTCTCTCTGCATCCTCCCCTGCTCCCCTGCCCTGGTGTATGGGTTGGACCCTCAGGAGCCTTTGTTCCTTTGTCAGTCCAGCCCTAAATTAAGACTCCTGGGCCCATCCTGGCCTTTCTTTTACCCTCCATTGTCTAGAGCAGTGATTCTCAGCCAGTTGCTATTTTGCCTCCTAGGAGACATTTGGCAATGTCTGGAGATGCTTTTGGTTGTCACACTCAAGGTGCTACTGACCTGTAGTAGGTAGAGGCCGTGGATGCTGCTCACCATCCTACAGTACACAGGACAACTCCCACAACAAGGAATTATCCTGCCCAAAATGCCAGTGGTGCCAAGGTTGAGAAGCCCTGACCTAGAGCAATGTATTTCAAACTATGTATCTTGACTTGTGGTGAAATCAATTTACTGTGTATTGACTAACACTTTTAAAATAATGAAATAGATAGAATAAAAAAATCTGAAGCATATCCCATGTTGTAAGGGGAGGTATTATTTGGGGCAACTTTTATCTATGATATGTGTGTTTGTGTGTATGTGAGAGGGAGGGAAGAAGGGAGGGATGGAAGGTAGGTGAGAGAGTTATGGAAATCACTTGGGATGTAAAATCTTTTTTATTATTTGTTGAGGTTTTTAAAAAAAGGCTTAAAAATGTGGACACTTGAGAGAGAGAGCAGATCTGACCAGGTCATTTCACTGCTAAATAATCCTTCAGTGGGGAAGCGGATGTGGCTCAAGCAGTTGGGCCCCACCACCACCACATGGGAGATCCCGGGTTCGGTTCCCGGTGCCTCTTAAAGAAGACGAGCAAGACAGTGACCTCAACGAGATGACATGATGAGGAGACAAAATGAGGAAACACAATGAGAGACACAACAAGCAGGGAGCAAATGTGGCTCAAGCGATTGGGTGCCTCCGTTCCACATAGAGGTCCCAGGTTCGGTTCCTGGTGCCTCCTAAAAAGAAGATGAGCAGATGCAGAGAGCACACAATGAACAGACACAGAGAGCAGACAGCGAGCTCAAACAACGAGGGGAGGGGAGTGAGGGGAGAAATAAATAAAATAAATCTTAAAAAAAAAAAAAAAAAAAATCCTTCAGTGGTTCCCCGTATCCTTCAAAATCAAGTGTAAGCTCTTTAGCATGGTGTATTGGAGCTCTTCACCAGCTGTCCCTCGCCTACCTCTGCAGTGTCCTCTTTTACCTTTTCATTGTTGGACTTTGCTTTGCCAGTAGCTCCTCACTTGGGCTCTCTGCCTCTAGGCCTTTGAATACATTGAATTCAAGATTGCCTAGAGAAATAGGACACAGGAGACAAGTTTGGGAGTGATTCCTCTGCTGGTAATTTCTACCCCTCCTCTCTCCTGCCTATCCTTCCCTTTCTATTTAGCTCAGAAATTTCTTCCAGTAGGAAGATTTTTTTCTGATACCCCAACCCCACCCCTAGTCTGGTGAGCCTCCATGTGTTCTCATGACTCATGACTGTACTTTTCCCTTCTTCCCCCAGAGGATGTAAGAAAATTAAGACCAAGGTCTATTGGTTTGTTGTTATTTTTTCCCCCTTGTCTTTATCCTAACACAGTGCTGGCACATGGAAATGTACAGCCCTTTTGGAGCATTACTGTAGCAGTGTCGTAAGGATAGATTAAAGCAGGGAGAGAGAAATATTTGAGACCATTGAGGATCTATTAATAGTCATGCTCATGGATTCTGACTCACAGGTCATTTCCTCATACTTCCTTTTATTTGTGTTATTTATCCAGTCCCCTGATTTTAGAGATGAGGAACCAGAGTTGCTACGTAAATTGTCCAAGAACTATATGGATATATATTACTCTATATTTATTATCTTTGGCATTAGTCTTGTTTGAAAATCCACTTATTCTTTCTAGGCCTTGGTTTCCTCTTCTAGAAAAAAAAGGCTTGCATCAAATCTCCATGGTAACTTCCATTTTATTTATAAGAATATACAATACCGTAAGCTAGTTGACGGGATAATGATGTACATGTGATGGGGAGATTGTTGATCCTGTTCAGACAAGCAGTTCTAGGGTCTTTGATCATATTGTTTTAGTACCTAATACTACTATTTCTTATTTAACTTTTTGATTTAAAAAAGGTTTTTGTTCCCCAGGGGATACTTGGCAATATCTTAAGACATTTTTGATTGTCACAACTGGGGGGTTGGGGTGGGTAGGTACTACTGATATCTAGTGGTTAGAGCCAAGGATGCTGCTCAACATTCTGTGATACACAGAACACACCTCCACAACAAAGAATTATCCATCCCAGAATGTTTTTTTTAAAGATTTATTTATTTTTATTTATTCCCCCACCCCACACTTGCTGTCTTTGTCCATTCGCTGGATGATCCTCTGTGTCTGTTTCCTGCCTTCTCTTCTTATCCTTCTCCAGTCTTCACTGGGATTCGATCCTAGGGACCTCTGATGTGGGAGAGAGGCACTTTGCCACCTGCGCCACCTCAGTTCCTGGTTTCCAGCATGTCTCGTCTTGGCTGTCTCCTGTGTCTCTCCCCTGCTGCGTCATTATCTTACTGCATGGCTTGGTGGGGCCTGGCTTGTTGCGCGCGTGTGCACGGGCCAGTGGCTTGCCTGCGCGCCTTCTATTTTTATTTTACCAGCAGGTCCTGGGGAGCGAACCCGGGTCCCTCCATATGGCAGACGGATGCCCAACCACTTGAGCCACATCCATCCCCCATCCCAAAATGTTAGTCGTGTCAAGGTTGAGAAATCCTGAGCTAAACTGTTAAATCCTCCAGTAAGGTTTTGGTGCTTCAAGGCAGAGACTTGCTCTGATGTTTCTTAGCATTTCTTACAGTATTTATGACCTTTCTAATTTTTTTTTTTAATATTTATTTTATTTATTTATCTCTCCCCATCCCCTTGTTGTTTTTCACTTGCTGTGTCTGTTCATCTTCCTTGTTTCTTTAGGAGGCACTGGGAACCAAATCCAGAACCTCTGATGTGGGAGGGAGGTGCCTAATCGTTTGAGCCACCTCTACTCCTTGCTTTGTTGTGTCTCTCATTATGTTTCCCTCCGTGTGTCTCTTGTTGCGTCATCTTGTTGCGTCAACTTGCTGTGCCTGCCCGTTGCGTCAGCTCGCTGTCTTGCTCATCTTCTTTTAGAATGCACCAGGAACCTCTGCACCATTTTTGTTGTGTGCCTCGTTAAGTTTTTCTTCTTGTATCTCTTGTTGCGTCAGCTTACTGCACCTGCCCATCGCACCAGTTTGCTGTCTTCTTTAGGAAGCACTAGGAACCCAACCAGGGGCCTCCCATGTGGTAGGTGGGAGCTCAATCGCTTGAGCCACATCTGCTTCCCTGACCTTTCTAATTTGACAAATACTCCATATATGTCAATCAATAATTTAGTGTTTATGTTTAAAGGAGGAAAGAGCTATTTCATGGCTCTTGTTAACAAGAGAATATTTAAACAGTAATATTAAATATATAATCACCCTTTTCTAACAAGGTCACTGTAGTCAACCATGTGACTGAACTGGATTAGCACTAGACCTCACACATTCCGTGTCACTTTTTTGTTGACATGAGTCATTGAGGGGCATTAATCTGCTGACTTAGAAGTGGAATAGAGTTTCTTTCTACTACTTACTTCTGGATTCACAGCCGCAGGCCTTATATCTTGTCATCCCAAGTCACAAGAGTAATGAGAGTGGCAGGGCAGATGAGATTCAAAGATGCTGTGGCAGATTTGCTGTAGGGACCAACTTCCCATAGCATTATAGTGTGGGAGACAACACAAAAGAATGGTATTAAGATTGGACCCCAGCATCTGAATTCAAATGCCTGCTTCATCTCTGGAACCTGGAGGAAGTTACCTTGATAAGTCTTGGTTTCCGCATCTCTAAATGGGGTTAATAATAGAATCTACTTCATACATATTTACCATGAGAATTAAGAAAGATGTGTGTAAAGTGCTTACTTAGCACAGAGCATTTGGCAAATGTAGCTACAAACTTCATTCTAATCACCATTGTGGTCACTGCCTTATACTTGAGTTAGGTGGCCTAGCCCAAATGCTTCCACCATCAGTGTCAGAATACTTGTTGACAGGGCCCACTGTCCTGTGATCAAGATTGGGTCAAAAGCTGTCTTTATCACCAGGGGCGATCTGAAGTGATTATATCCTGATTTCTACATATCAAATTGCTTGAATACAAAGTTACAGAAATTATAGAACAATTTAGGACACATACTTTCCCTTCTTTTTGTTCTTTGTTTGCCTTAATATAGCACGTGTTGATTGTTGACCTCTTTATGTACCAAGAGATTTTTTTTTTCCTTTTTGAGGATTATTGAAAGAAATTTGATTTATATAAGGTTTCTACTTGCCAGCAATGGTTTTTCTGTTTTTAAACTTGCCTCATGATATCCTGGTAAAATTTATACTGCTTTTGGGTTAAATTTATGAAGAAACAAGTTTTAAGGGTATTGTTTGTTTTGGGTTATTGTTGTTAAAGGCTTTTTTATCTTATTGAATCTGATATCTTAAATACTGTGCATTAGTCACAAAAAGTAGTTACTTGAGAATTACGTTTGACCAATTCTCAATTCTCAAATTACGTTTGACCCTGTGTGGTGGTGGGTTAAAGAGCTATCATGCGTTAAGAGTACAACTCCATCGCATTTTGTGGCTAGTTAGTATTATTTCCAAGCAGATTCAGATCTAGAATCTTATGTGGTGCATCAGACTTTAATGATGATAGGACATGATAATATTTTCTAACCAGTTTTTATAGTATTGAACTCCTACCTGTACATGTCCAGCTTTACTGCGACAAACTGGGAGGTTCTGCTTTCAGTCCCACAGTCACAAGGAAAGATGGAAAGGTAGAGTAGACATAGAAAAGAGAATATAGTGAAAAGTGACAGAAGATTTTGATTTTCTTCTTTTTTTACCCCTATCATCAATAGATGAAACAAGAATGCTAGTCCATCTGAAGTTTTCTTTTTTCTGTTTCATGTTACTAAAAATATACATTTATGAGATGGCTGAGCAGAGTTAGGGATGTAACTAATGGTCATGGACTAGTGTTATAGTTTGCTAAAAGCTGCTGACTGCAATAATAGAAATGAGTTGGCTTTTACAATGGGGATTTATTAGGTTAAAAGCTTACAGTTCTCAGGCCATGAAAGTGTCCAAATCAACGCATCATCAGGAGGTCCTTTCTCCCTGAGCTGCAGCTATGGGTGATCAGGCATATGGCGGTATCTGCTTGTCTCTCCCCTCTCCTCAGGGCCTAGTTGTTTTCAGCTTCTGGCTAAAGTGGCTTCCTCTCAGCTTCTGTGTTCTGTTGATTTCAGCATCTGGGTCTTGGGACCTTCTCTTTCAGCTTCTGGGTTCATCTCTGTGTCTGCAGCTTTTTTCTGGGTCTGCAGCTTTTTATTCCTCTGTTTATAATAGACTCCAATTAAGAGGATTAGGACCTACCCTGGGTCAAGAAATCTAATCAGAGGCCCTTAAGTGAAGTAATTTAACCAAAAGGTCTCAACTATAAGTTAACATGCACAGGAATGGATTAGCTTTAAGAACAGGGTTTTCTGGGGTCTACAAAAGCTTCAAACTGCTACAACTATTTTTTTTTTTTTTTTTTTTTTAAATTTGCTTCTGAGCAAGCAATATCTATTTCCTGTGCTTTCATTTGAGTTAGTCCTTAGGAGGCAAAACTCATATTTGCTTCTGGGATTCCTCCACCCCACCTCCTCCAAGCCGGGATGATGATGGATAGATACTTATGATAACTTTGACACTGAATTCTAGGCCTGACAGAGAAGGCTGTAATAGTCTGTATTCTATATTCTGTCCCATCTTGTATCTGTCTAAAACTTGTACCTGCTCTGGATATATCAGCTAGAACATTGAACTCTTAAATCTTAATATTATTTAAGGGAAAATATTTCTGAGGATTGAATGTACTAGCTTTGAATTGATTGCTCATTGTCATATAGTTTCTTGTGCAAGAATAGATAATAGATGATTCAAGCCTCTGTGAATGCAAGTAAGGAGAAATGGGAATGCTCTCATTCATTAGTATATATATGCTGTTAGTGGGCTGTACCCCACTGACAACACCAAATACTGGTGAGGATGTAGAGCAATAGGAACTCTTATTTATTGATGGTGGGAATATGCAAGATGGTACGTGCACTTTAGAAGACAGTTTGGTACTTACTTACAAAGCTAAACATAATCATATCATGATCTAGCAAACTACCTGTGGTAGTTTGAGGCTTTTATGAACTCCAGAAAAATCATGTCCTTAGAGCTAATCTATTCTTGTGGGTGTGAACCTATTGTGGGTGGGACCTTGATCTCTTACTGAAATCCTTTATAAATGGGATGAATACAGAGAGAACATAGTCAATGAAGCTGAGAGAGAAAGTCAGAGGAAGCCAGAAGCTGAATCAGTGAAACCCAGAAGAGAAGGGAGAGACCAGCAGACACTGCCGTGTGCCTTGCCAGGATTGTTGACAACCGGTCTTTGGGGAGAAAGCATTGCCTGATAATGCCTTGATTTGGGCATTTCCACGGCCTCAGAACTGTAAACTTGCAAGCAAATAAATCCCCATTGCAAGAGCCAACCCCATTTCTGGTATACTGCATTTTTGCAGCCTCGCAAACTGCACCAGTGCCCCTAGGTATATTTACCAAACTGATTTGAAAACTTTTGACCACACAAAAGCCTACACATGAATTTTAGAGCAACTTTATTCATAACTGCCCAAACTTGGAAGCAACCAAGATGCCTTTGTGAATGGATAAATAAAATTTCCATACAATGGAATATTATTCAGTTATGGAAAGACGTGCGCTATTGAGCCATGAAAAGACAAGATGAATTTTAAATACATATTGCTAAGGGAAAGAAATCTGTCTGAAAAGGCTACATACTATATGATTCCAATTATATGGCGTACTGGAAAAGGCAAATAATAGAAACAGTAAAAAGATCAGGGTCTGCCAGGAATTTGGGGGGTGGGCATTGTTGAATTGGTGAAGCACAGGAGATTTTAGGGCACCGAAACTATTTTGTATGATGCTGTAATGGTGGATACATTACAATGTAAAGAATGAACCTTAGAAGTATGCAAATTTTAAAAATAATTTAGGAGATTGGGTAGGAAGAATGCAGAGTGTGACAAAAGAATCTAACTATTTCAAATGTATGAAATAACCTCACTGAAGGGGTAGGGAGAAAGGTGCTGGCCTAAGTTACTTTGGAAATGAGTGGAGTCTATGAGACTAAAGGTAAAGGAACTGCACATAAGCCCTATATCTTAGTTGATAAAGTTGTTTCCAATGGGGTACTGGTTAACAATTCTGATACTGCTATACATGTATCCTGAAATTGAACAATTAAGTAAATGGATGGCAAATCAGAGGAGTCAGGTTTCTTACTGTTGGAATGGGAATTTATAGATAAACAATGGGAGGAGGTTAGAATAATCTATATGGTATTGGATTAGAGATGAAGAAGTCAGTATGGATTCATATTTAGCTTAATATAGATACAAATTGTTGGGGATTGAATCATGTCCCCCACAGAAGGCATGTTCAGGTCCCAAAGTCTGGTCTTGTGGGTATGAACCCATTGGTAAAGAGGACTTTTGAAGAGATTATTAGTTAAGGTGTGCCCAAACTGAATGAGGATGGTCCTGAAGCCAAGTTGGCTAAAGCCCTTATGAACAAAGGAAATTGGACATGGAAGGAAAAGCCACAGGGAGCAGTCAGAGCTGGAAGTCAGTGGAACCAGGAAGAGAAAGAAAACACCGCCATGTGCATTGCCAGGTGACAGAAAAGCCAAGGAATCCTAAAGATTGCCAGCTAGACAGAAAATACTGACTATGGGGGGAAGCAAGGCTTCTGGTTTCTGAAACTGTGAGCCAATAAATTCCTGTTGTTAAACCAATCCAGTGTATGGTATTTGTTTTAATAGCTAGGAAACTGAGACACAGGTGGTTACATATAGAAATGTGTGTAGATATGTGTATATACACAAATCAATATAAACACACACATTTCCTTGCTCTGTCAGCTGAGAGGGCCTAGAAGCAATGACACTCCATCAGCAACAAGCACATCTATTGCCGAGATCTTGGTTTCTAATCCCATTCCCAAATAAATGGAATCAGGGCTCCCTGGAGAAATGGCTGATTCTAAGACTGGGGCAGGAAATATACAAGATGTGTCTGGAGTATGTTGTAGTGCCATAGAGTAAGGAAGTGCTAAAAAACAAACAGAAACCTACATTGATGGGAGTACGTCAAAAGGACATAGGAACAAACTGAAAGAACTCACAAGGGCCAAAGCTGGAAAAAATTGAGCAACCAAATATGTAAAGTAGTGTTGGATTATAATCTAAACTATAAAATAAGTATCCACAAATACAAATGAGTATAAATACATAATTGAATAAAGTAATACATGAGATGAGGCAAATCTCCCTTGCAGAAGAATTCCAAATAACTTATGTAAATACTCTGCCCTCAAGGAAAGGAAGCATGAATCACCACTCCTTAAGTGTGGGCTGCACATAATGACTTCCTTCTAAAAAATATAGTATGGAAAGGAGGTGGGTGAGAAGAGTACTTTACAGTGGAAAAACCTGATAAACAGGGATGAAGGTGAATATCAACAGTGATAAATCTTGTTGATAATATATATCCCAAGTATGGTGTGATGAAAATGACACTTTACCTCTGTGGTCTCATTCCCCAAAGCCATAAACCCAGTCTAATGATGACTAAAACATTAGGCAAATTCCAATAGAGGGACATCCTACAAATACTTGACCAGTATTTCTCAAAATTGTCAAGGTCATAAAAAATAAGGAAATACTGAGAAACTGACACAGCTAGGAGGAGCTTAAGGAGATATGACAACTAAATGCAATGTATCCTGGGTGGGATCCTGGTACAGAAAAGGTACATTAGGTTAAAAACTAAGGAAATTGGAATAATGTATAGACTTTGGTTAATAATAGTTATATTAGTCAAGGTTCTCTAGGGAAACAGACCAACAGGAGATAGCTGTAAATAGTATGAGATATCATAAAATTGTCTCACATGACCATGGTGATGCACAAGTCCAAATTCCATAGCGCAGGCTGCAAACCAGGGGCTCCCATGAAGGTCCTTGATGAGTTCTCCAGGAGACACTGGACTGTCTGAAGTAGAGATGGAAATTCTCTCTCTGAAAGCTGAGATCACTTCTCTTTCTAAGGCCTTCAAATGATTGGATGTCACTCTTTGCTGAAGTCTATCTCCTCAGTTGATTGTAGATGTAATCAGCCATAGATGCAATCAACTCACTGATGATTAAAGTCCATTAAATGCCCTTGTATTACAGTTAGCCCAGTGCTTGCTTGACCAAACAACTGGGCACCATTACCTGGCCAAGTCGAAACATTAGCCTAACCATCACAATAGTATATCAATATTGGTTTATTAGTTGTAACGAATGTACCATACTAATATAAGATGTTAATAATAGGGTAACTGGATCAGGGTATATGGGAACTTTGTGTATGCTCTTTTCAATTTTCTTTATGTTAAACTGTTAAAAAATAAAGTCTAGTTTTAAAAGCCTGTGGCTGATACATGCTACAACATGGATGAACCTTGCAGACATCATATTGAGTGAAATAAGCCAGACACAAAAGAACAAATATTGTATGATTTCTTTCATATGAAATGCTTAGAATAAGCAAATTCACTGAGACAGAAGGCAGACTGGTGGTTACCAGAGGTGGAGGGAAGGGGGACTGTGAAGTTACTAATGGATATGAGTTTTCATTTGGGATAATAAAAAAATTTTGGAAATAATTAGTGGCAAAAATTATACAATATTGTCAGTATACTTAATGTCACAGAATTGTCCACTTAAACAGGGTTAATGATTTCTGTGTTATATATATTTTGCTACAAGTAAAATAAAAAGTCTGGGGGTGGGGCAGGGAAGCAAGCTTTTTCAAATTTTACTGATGGCATAAGTTGAAACAACCTCTGTGGAGTACAATTTGGGGTATATCTAGTATATTTACTAATGCACATTCCCTTAATCCCAATAATTTTTCTCCTAGGAAATTATCCTGCTGATAAAATCCCACAGAAACAAACCAGAAAACTGTACTCATTGCATCATAGTTTGTAATAGCAAAAGATCAGAAATAACACAAATGTCTATTAATACAGGGCTGGTTAAAGAAATTATAATGTACCCATGCAAAGGAATATAATGCAGCCACTGAAAAGAATTTAAAAAATTTTTTTTTAAAAGTAAAGTTTCATATGGAATGATGTCTGTTATATTGAGAAAAAGCAGTGTAGGAGTATGGGTATATTATGCCACCATTTGTGTAAGGAAAAGGGATAACAGGTAGATATAAATATATTTGCTTGTATGTACATAAATATCTCTGGAAATACAAGAATTGATTATGTTGTATATCTCTAGTTTGGGCAACTAGGTGACTAGTGGATAGAAGTATGAAAGAGATTTTTCAATAAAGACCTTTTTATACCTTAAAAATTTTTAACCATGAGTATTTACCCATATAATATATAAATTTTAAATTAAAAAAAAAGAAAACACCTTGCAGGTACAACAAAATGAAAGAAACATCAGGTTTTATCTTGTTCTTTTAGACAATTTGTTGTAATGCTCTTAAAACCATAATAATCACCAAATAATTTTTTGCAACCTACTAATAAGATGAATTATTTTACTAAATTCCTTAATACTGAATCTTCATGGAGTGATCCCTGTGTGATCATTTTAAAAAAAAATTGTTTTGCTGGTTTCTCTTGTTTATATTTAAAATTTTTGCATTATCCTTCATAACAGATTTGTTCATAATATTTTTGTCTGGTTATCTTTGACAGATTTTGATAAATATTATTGAGGCTTTAAAGATGAATTGGGAAGACTTTTTCTGCCGCTACCCTTCAGGAAGGGCAAGCTGAGTTGATATACTCTCAAAAATCTTTGCATATAAATAATTTCAGTTTTACTCACAGGAAGAAGAAGGAACCACTTGCAAAACACAGAAAATGTCCTGGCTTCAAGACTGTGTTTTATCCTTATCTCCAACCAATGATCTTATGGTTATAGCTCGGGAGCAAAAAGCTGTATTTCTAGTGCGTAAGTACACTATTCCTTTCAATGACCTTTATTTTAATGCATATAATACAACTGAGAGTGGATTAAGTAGAAAAAGTGTTATTTCTAGTATATATATTATATGGAGACATTCTGTAATTTATTTTACCTGTTACACAGTGCTTTCTATTTCCATTGTTGTTTGTGTGTATGTTTCTCTTTTTCTTCCCATTCTTTCTCTTCTCTCTCTGTTTTTCTTTCTTGGCTGCAGATACCATAACTATCTCTCCATGGTATTTCAGAGGCAGTCCTAGGTATTGCCCAGTTCTTGCAAAGGACAGTCAGAGCTATAGGGTTTGCTGACCCCTTAGTAATAATGTGAGCGAGGTGGTTTTATTTTCAACTGCAATTTGAAAACTCATAATACTATAGGTCTCTATTTTGGACATAAGGTTTTAGCTAATGATTTTTGTTGAAGATTGAAATTAAAGTTTGAAGATGACTAGGATATGAAAAACCTCACTAACTAAAATAAGATCATATATAAAATGGTTATAGAATCATCTTATAAAGCAAATATACCCTTCACGAGCATAAATCTAATGGAAAAATTTTCTCTGCTATCTGAGGTTAAAAGTAGCCTTATAAACAGCTGAGATGGTACATGGAAATTATTCTGCAAGAATTATGACAAGATTCTCTGGGTTTAATTGGAAGAGGAAAAACTAAAGATTAGGAGACTAGAGTTTTATAAAGATCTTTAAAAATTTTAAATTTCTTTACCTTATATTTACCAATAAAAAAGACTCATGTCAATTAATGCATAACTATTAAATTTGGTGCTCATCATTCTAAAGGAAATGAATGAAACTTATAAATTACTGTTTCAATATACTAAGAGTGAAGTATACTATAAAGTAAAATTATAGTTAAGGTATAGTAAAGTGTAGTTATACAGTTAAATGATATTTTGATTTTTTTTTCCTCCCAGCAAAATGGAAATATAGTGATAAAGGAAAGGAAGAAATGCAATTTGCTGTTGGCTGGAGTGGTTCTTTGAATGTTGAAGAAGGGTAGGTGCTAAATAAATTTTTTGTTTGTGCATTAAATGAATATGTGAAATTGTAATTGAATCTATTAAGTTTCATGATTTGGAGTGTTTAGCAAATGTGTAACGTAGATTCAATACTTAATGAAATGTTTTCTACAAATATCAAAATAAGTTATTTCTCCTTAAGTCATTTACTCTAAGCATTTTGAAGATGTTTAATTTTTGTCAGAAATGCAAAGTAGAACATAATGGTCCGATTACTTTAACAATAAACATAAAGATTAATTAACTTTTTTCAATAATTACCTAATACTCCTGTTTAGGGGGCAGGAGTGTTCAGAATTTCTTAAGTAAGGTACTACTGATGGTCCTGGGGTTTGATTGCTTAAGCAAAAATCAATGTACATGTCAGAAAAGATATCTTTTTTAGAGAACATCAAATCTAGCATATGCTTGGAAATCAGTTATCAGGACAATTTCTACAAAACATAGAAGAGGAGTCTGACCAGTTGAATTATAGCAAGTTTCTGGAGTATTGTACCCTGCAGAAATACAATTTGCATGTAATATGATTGGCAGTTCTCTTACCCTCTGCCCAGCCCCTGATCTCATACAGGAGGCAGGCTAAAGCTCTTAGCTAATGCATGGGAGAGGGAGATGTTAGGAAGTGACTCACTGATAACCCTTTCAGATTTTCTCAGTTTTGTATACAGTCAGTTGTATACAATAAAGATGTGTTTTCTCTACTTTCGTGCTCTTCATGACAATACAAGTCAGGTGAAAAAATGCTGTTTTTTAGTAACCTCAGAGGAATGCAACATTACATTTTATTTGAATAGATTTTATAGACCTACTTACAGTTGAGTATTACTGTACTTTTACTTATGCTCTGGATAAAACTGGTCCACAAAGGTCATCTTCCACCTATTACCTTTTAACATCAAATTATAGAGAAATAAATAATTGATAATTTTATTGAATAAGGATATGATTTTGTTTTTGTTTATAGGGAATGTGTAACCAGTGCTCTCTGTATCCCACTGGCAAGCCAAAAGAGGTAAGGATAAACAAGAATTATCTGTTTTCTCTTTTTTTTTGCATCACAAAAAGTCTTTACTTTTAGATGATTACCAGTACATTAAGCAATAACATGTAATAAGTTCTTTAATTCTATCAAGTAATGTTTAAGAGAAACTACAGGCAGCTCAAACAATTATTCTAGTATTCATTGTTCTAACTCTTAGCCAGAAAGGATTACTTTAAGGCTGGCTGCTGCTTCACACAGGTTACAAATGACTATTTACTCCTTTTTCATAAGTAAAGCCCCTGATCTTTAAGAAGAAAGCCTTACGAAAATAAAATATTTGACCCCTTTCTTTCTTCAAATAAGTGGTTTTTGGTACTAGATCTGAGAAAGAAAAAGTCAATATTGCCACATATGTAGCTTGAGCTAAATGGCAAAAGAAAGCAGACATTTAATACCCATTAAATTTATAAAAGATAGGAGGTAAAAAAGATGAAATTCTTTGGATAAGCTCTAAGTCTGTACAAAGAAAATAGGTTTGCTACTCTCCAAAAAGTGAAAGGACCTACTGCATAATATGCAGAAATAATTTAATGCCTTTCCCCAAGAATATAACTCTAGCTTTGCTAAAGCTTCATATTTCATGTGCGAGCATCTAAAATGCCAGTCCATGGAACAGGCGCTCCTTCTCCCCTCTCTGTTTATGCGGTAGTTTTTGTGGATTTCTGGCCGGATGTCATAGACAGAGGCCACGAGGTTATCTAGGATTTCATCCCTGTTCTTTGGTAGTAGGTTTGGAGGATTGTCATCTTCTCCTGGGTCTCCTCCTCTTCAGTGCTGCAACTGCCGTGGGATCTAGAGCCACAGCTTCCTTGGCCTTGAACTCCTTCTCCCCCTGCAGGTGGTACTGTTCAATTTCAGCCTGGACTTCTTTGGCCTGCTTTAGCCTCCAGTTCTTTTGCTTGTGGGCTTCCGACACCTTCTGGGTGGCGCACTTCTCGGCCTGCAGCAGCTGCTGGATGCCCTGCAACTGAGAAACCATGGCGGCGGGCAATTATCTGCTCTCTCTGCTTTGATTCTTGAGCTGATAAGATCTTTGGCATTTTGTTTGTAACAGGAGTTCCACTGGACGTCCTGATTGGACTTGTATTGTTGTGGGCTTTACTTCAGGTTATGTACGCTTCTACACTGAGGTGAGTTGCATTTTCAGTAGTTATAAAACACAAATTGACTACAGTCCCCACTTATGCATCCCCACTATACTAGTTTGTGGCTTCATTACCTGCTGCTTGGAATTGGGTAGTTTATACTTTATGGCAGGGGGTGCGGGAGCAGGGAGGAGTTGGAAAGTGCCAATAGAAATACAGAGAAGAGAAGCTGTGTTCCTCTGAAGAGAGTACTGGCTTCCTTGGAAAACTTCAGGGGAAATGTTATTCTCTGGCTGGCTCTACTTGTTCTGGTGTATCATAAGGAAACAAGCAAGGTCTTTCTCTGCTTCCTCCTAGAATGGTGTGCTCTTGCTTGCACAACTTTTGAATGAGGACTCAGTGCTACAGCTTAAATGCAGGACCTATGAAATCCCACGGCATCCTGGAGTGACAGAGCAGGTGGTGTAAAAGATTATGTTCAAACTAACAGTGCTGTTACTTTGAAGCAGTTTCTCCCCTCTTTACTTGGGGGGGAAACTTAGATATCTTTGTCTTGTACACCATTAATTGTGTTGTCATATTCTAGAAATATGATTTATTTATATTTAAGAAAAGTATACTAGTCTTGCTTTTACTTATTTAATGAAATATTGTATTTTTTTCTACAATAAAGTAAAATACTTTGGTCAGAAGTGAGAAGAAGACTTTTATTTTTAATAATTTAATAGTGATCTAAGGTAAAAACTTAATATAGGTATCTGTTTTTAGTTTGGAGATAGGTGTCAAAATCACCCAATAGTAAAAGAAAAAAAGTTCTATTCTTATTATTAATTGTATACTACATTGTACTTACCTGTTTCTCAGAAAAACTCTTGTTAATTTTTTGTTCATCATGGAAAATATTTCATAGTCATTGAAGAATCTGAAAAAATCATGCTGTTTAGTATCTAAGAATCTTAAAGGTACAACTTCTATTTCTTCCTAGGTGCTTTGTGATATTTTGGTTGTCTTACAGTGAAAAAATAATTGCAGAGTCACATAAGCCCATATACTTTTATTTGGTTTGCAGTAGACATAGTCAAAACTATATAATATACATTCCTTTTTTGTTCTACCCAGCTGCCAAAAGATTTCAAGTAACTAAATGGATATATATATATATAGAGAGAGAGAGAGAGAGAGAAAGAGAGAGAGAGAGAAAGAGAGTGCCTAGGAAATCTAACAATCTAGTAAGAAAGACTAGACTAATATAATTCTTGTGAATGAATTAATAAAATAAAGCAATACCTAATTAATTGCTAATTTATGTGGACAGAATAAATTCTAGGAAGGTTTGGAGAAGGGGAATAAGAGAAAAAAATTTTGAGGAGGTAAGATTTGCATTAAGCCTTGAATATTTCATACAAAATTTGATGGGAAGAGTGGAGAAAGTATTTTATGCAATCAGGAGAAAGATGAGGAATGGTTCATATGTAAGACTATGTATGTGACAACAAAGAAACCTATTTTAGCAAATAACTTGAGTAGGCAGAATGGTCAAACTTTGCATTAACAAAGCCAAGTAAATACCAGATTTGGTTGGGGAGATAAGGGAAGCTATTTAAGGATTTGTTGAGAAGGAAGTGATAAAACTGAAGTGATACTGAAGGAATCTTTTCTCAGGATGAATTAGAGTTATGAAAGACTGGGGTCAGAGAGGCTTGCTAGCTGATTTTTAAAGTTACCTGTAATAGAGGTGAAGTGATGGGAACCAAGGCTAGACTGGCTGAAGGAAAACAAAGAGTTTGAAGGAAGAATTGATGGAATGCAATTATTGCCAAGAGAAATAGAGTATTAAAGAGAGAAATGAGTCAAAGATGGTTCTAAAATATTCATCCTGGGGAGTGCCATTGACAAAGTTGGAAGAGGGGACTGCTTTGAAGGTAAAGATTATTAAATTTGCTTTTAGACATGTTTAGACACCTATCTCTAAATTAAAAGGTACTGTTGCCTTCAGTCACTCTTAAACTCTGAAAACAGGAGATGGTTGGAAACAAAATAACAATACCAGTATACATGTAATGATACAGAACTACTGTGTAGGCACTAGATTGGAGGTGATAGTTGAAGTTTTAGATAAAGAATGAATTCTTCCAAGTAAAGATATAGGAAAATAAAATGTCAGCCAGAGAGTAAAATCTTAGGAATATTCATCATAAGGAGATAGGAGGAAAAGGAGCTATGTAGGAAACAAAGAAGGAAAAGTTGGAATTCTAAAAGAGAACCTGCTTATTATACCTCTCAAATTTTCCACTTCTCTACACTTTCACTGGATGATAGAGGTTCTTTAAATACTTTAAACTTGGGAAGCAGATGTGGCTCAAGCGATTGGGCTCCCCCTTACAACATGGGAGGTACCTGGTTTGGTTTCTGGTGCCTCCTAAAGAAGACAGCGAGCTGGCATTATGGGCAGGTGCAGCAAGCTGATGCAACAAGAGACACAAAAAGAAAAACATAATGAGAAGCACAACAAAGCAGGGAGCGGAAGTTCCCAGTGCCTCCTAAAGAGGACAAGCAAGACAGCGAGCTGACGCAATAGCAGCCGCAGCAAGCTGATGCAAAAAGATGATGCAGCAAGAGACACAAGAAGAAAAACACAATGAGCAACACAACAAGGCAGGGAACAGAGGTGGCTCAAGCAATTAGGTACCTTCCTCCCATATCAGAGGTCCTGGGTTCGGTTTCCAGTACCTCCTAAAGAAGCAAGGCAGACAAACAGACACAGCAAGTGCAAACAGTGAGGGCGTGGGGAGAAATAAATAAAGTAAATCTTTAAAAAATAAATATTTTAAACTTGATGGAATCTATAATACTCTGTTTTAGAGCTGGAGGCAAAATATAACTTAACATTTACGTACTTACTTGCAATTCGCTATACAAGCCAAGAAAATCTTTTAATTGAAAAATAGCTCTTACTGAACATGGAGAGGGAAGTCTTTGTTATTCTATATGCCATATAAGCATCTCTGGATCTGATAAATCAATTTATATATCAAAAATATCTCTATTTGTTTCTTCAGTGTCGTCCCGGGATCTAGCAAAAATCACAGGAGTAGATTTACTCTTTAATTCAATTCTAGGAGCAATGAGTGTAGTAGTTATCGCTTATTAGGTACAGAGTTTCTGTTTGCGGTCATGAAAATGTCTTGGTAATGGATGGTGGTGATGGGTAGCACAGCATTTTGGAAGTAATGAATACCCCTGAAATGTACACTTAAAAGTGATTAAGATGGGAAATGTTGTGTTATTTATGTTACAACCATAAAAAAAAATTATAGTAGGTGTAACATGGGTCATTGCAGGAGAAGTTTCTAAAGAGAAGACATCTCTTTCTAGAATGTTCAAAGAAACTTCTGCAAAAAGATCTCTGCCTTCTGCAGGTTTTGGTTCTGGTTCTGGAGATAATGGACTTGACTCTAGGGTGGAAATAGTGGTGGTGCTTAGGTTCTCTCCACCTTTCAGCTCCTCACAGTCAGTGAGGAGACTCTCCCCATGGCCGTGCTCAGCACACCACATAAGCTTGGCCTGTGAACCTGCCACATGAGCCCACAAACCAGCTCCCCGTCCACCTCCCTGAGCTCCTGCCCTTTGTGGTCCACAGATCAATTTTTAAAAATGGAAACAGCCCACTAGTACTATAGAAAAGGGTAAGGCTAGTTCTTAAAAGAAGAAATATAATTGGTCAAAAAGGGTATGAGAACCTTAGTAATAATCTAAGAATGATAAACAACCACAATAAGATAATTTTTTTGACTTTAGGATTGGCAAAGATGAAGTGATGAACAAAATGTTTATCAGGCACTCTCATGTATTGGTTGTGGAAATATGAATTGACAGATACTTTCTTGAGGGCAGTTTGATAATATGTATGACAATGAAAACTGTGAATACCCTATGACCAAGCAGACCAAGAGAGAAAGAGAGAGAGAAGGATATTTATTGCAGTGATGTTTGTAATAATGAAAAGATATTAATTCGTGAATACCTATTTACTGCCTATTAAGTGCCCAACCTAATTCTAATCAGTTAGGATCCATTGAACAAAACACCCAGGGTCCCTCCTTTCATGGATTTTACAGTTTGGGGGTGGTGGAGGAAACCAAAAATAACCCAGTAGAGATATCAAGATGATTTTAGTCTCTGATAGGTGCTATGAAGGAAGTAATCCTAGTGTTGAGATATTAACATGGCAAAAGATTGTGGCTGCTGTTTGAACTAGAGGCTCAGGAATGGGCCTCTCCGAGTTACTCACATTTGAGCTGAGATCTGAGTGATGAGAAGAACCAGGCAGATGAAGGTCTGGGAGGAGAGGGTCCAGGCACATGCACAGGACCGAGTTGATGATGAACTTTCCTGTTCAAGGAACAAGGAGAGAGAGATGTGCAGGTGTGGTTTTATTCAGGTTTTATTCTAAGTACAGGAGAAGCCATTGGAGAGTTGTAATCAGGAGAGTGCTTTGATCTGCTGTACCTTACAAAGATTATGCTGGCTGTGTGGAAAATGGGTTGAAAAGAGCAAGAGTGTGGAAGCAGGAGACCAAACTAAATGTCCATCAATAAGAACTAGCCAAGGGAAATGGATGTGGTTCAAGCTATTGGGCTCTCGTCTATGTATAGGAGGTCCAGGGTTAGATTCCCAAGGCCTCCTGGTGAAAGGCAAGCTGGCCTGAGCGGCGAGCTGGCCTGAGTAGAGAGCTGGCCCAAGTAGAGTGCTGGGCCACACAGGAGAGCTGGCGCAGCAAGATGACACAACAAAAAGAGACACAGAAGAGAGACAATAAGAGATGCAGCAGACCAGGGAGCTGAGGTGGTGCAACAGATTGAGCGCCTCTCTCCACTCCGGAAGGTCCCAGGATCGGTTCCCGGTGCTGCC
>JAQZBX010017210.1:0-35782 GCA_029593785.1 Cabassous unicinctus | reverse complement strand
GGGGTGCAGCCGGCGCCCGCTCCCCTGACCGCCCTTGCACGGCCTCCGCGGCGGCGTCCGAATCCGAGTACTGCGGCCCTACCCCCGCAAGTTAGTTCCCGTTCGGGTAAATTACCCTCCTTAATCCCGTCTTCCGGGAGCTGAGGGCAGGGTTGCTGTCACTCTACGAATTTGAGCGAAATTCCCAAGGCCGGGGAAGGGACGGAGCGTCTCCCTCCACTGGCGGCGCAGCTGTACTTCACGTTGTCTAGAACTGCATCCCTAGTGCCTTGTTATTCTTTTAAAATAATTACTTCTACCTTTTATTTTGCTTACAAGGCCGCCTTGTGGTGACTCATGAGTTATTCTTTTTTGAATTGTTATTTATCTCTTCTTTTGATAGTTAATTTTTTTTTTATTGTGGGTAAAAATCAAATTTTTCACAATACGATAGTTAATTTTTTAAGTGGCAGTCCAGTTAGTTTAAATATTGAATAGAATCCTTAACGGAGAGGCTGGGAATTTTGTACTTCTTGATATGCTTTCTAGTGCCCTAAAATATATGATCCATTGCAGCACCTCCCTTCCGCAGGTGAGGAAAGTGAAGCTCGGAGCTGACATGGCTTGACCAATGTGAGAGGATTAGTAAGCTTCAGATTCAGAAGACTGAATGGTCTCCTGTCTCCCAATTCAAAGCATTTTCCGTTGCTTCTTTCTGACATTCATTGACTCCTTAACAAATATTTAATTAACTTGGTAGCTTCCACTCACACTAGTTTATCATTGGATATCAGCTGTGTGCTTCTCTGGGCATCTTGAACCAAATGTAGCAATTTTGGGTCCCCTGCTTCTTAGTCCTGCTGTGGCAAAAGGGTAATTAATACCACATATCAAATTTATGAACTCAGAGACAAATGGATAGTTAATTGCAAGACCTTCAAAAATCTGAGGATTATCAGCTAGACATTTATATATTAGGGCCATGCATTTCTATCTTGAATATGTAATGCTTCTCCTTTTAATGTTGTATTCTTAAGGTTCATTATGAACCATATCTGGCCCAGCTACTTGCCAGAACTATCAAAATTTTGATTTTGAATATTAATCTACCCATTATCTCTGGGGGATGGAGGAAGTCTTATTAGGTTGGTGATTGTCAAACATAGCCTCAGACTCAATTAACCTGTCACTATATCCTTAGTTTATTCTTCCTTTTCAATTTCCCATAGCAGTGAGTGATGCCTGCATATACTTTTCTTTCTTCTTCCCTTTGAATAAGAACATGATTCTCACACTAGTTTACCTCACTAGGTTTAATACATTGCTTCCAAGAAGTCTACACTCAAAAAGTCCCAACCTTGCACTTAGGAAGAAAATCTAGACTAGCCTGAGAAGGTCTCTCCTTGGCACCAGTTTGTTCACTCAGCTGCCCCTAGAATATTCACTCTCAGAATGGGGGTTCTGGATTGGAAGCATTCTGTTGAATTGTGTGGATGGAGTTGGGGAACAATTTCTCAAAAGAAAGGGACCTTGTTTCTTTCAAAGGAATTGGGGGCTTCTGGAAAAAAAAATAAAAACACTATTATCTACCAAGAGTTTATCTAGGCATTTGAGACTGAAGGTTAATGAGAATATTGGCAAGAGAATTGCTGAAATGCTCAACCCTGGAGTCCAGACCCAATGGAAAGGAAAAAGGATGTGTGATAAAAATGGAAACGCAAAGTGACCAAGCAGCTCAATGTAATTGAAAAAAAAGTGTTGTGAAAATGATGTAGGGAGAGAATTAGATTGATCATCTTATAAGCATTTGGATTATGTACCTAGTGGAAAAGTAGTATGCTCCCAAGCAGATGGTAGCATGAGAGAGCCTTAATGGCCATGATGTCATCATGCTTGTTTTCTGAATAATAATAACAAGAACAATAAAAATATAACAAAAATTGACGTTGAACTTTTATCTTTAGTTATAATGTTGTGTGCATAAAAGAAGACCACCCAAATGAGAACAAGCAGAGGCTATTTACCTCAGAGCTTGCTATAGCAAGGGTCTTAGCCACCATTATTTATGTTTGGCAGAGACTCAAGGCAGGCAGGCAGGGGAATGGGAAAGCCTTATAGTGCAAAAATAAGAATGCTTCATTTATGCTCTGATTGGAGGCTATTGGCATTAGGAAACAAGGCAGGATAAGCCTAGAAGCCAGGCATCCTATGTGATTGGTTTGGGGAGCATATTTGGCTTTCCCTTGTTGGTCCCGAGTTGGAAGTGAGGGCAAGAATTAGGGAAGCTGGCCATTATTGACCAAGTGCTGACTGTTCTGGGCTGATTGCTGTAGTGGTCATGGTTTAGCTGACTGGACTGCTTGAGGCAGAGGTTGTGGGTCAGAGTTCTGCTGTGGTTTATGGTCTGATCCTTGTTCATTTGTATATTCAGTCTCTCAGTGCTCATAAAAATTCATTTAGGTAAACTTAAATTTACCCTTATTCTAGAAAACTGAGATTTGGTGAGATTTTGACAGGTTAAGTAGTTTATTCTTGAACATATGATTTGCTAGTTCATAAATTTTAATCACTACCATTTATTAAAACCTTACTATATGCTGGCCACTGGAAAAACAGTTTACGTCCATTACCTTATATTAATTCTCAGAATAACACAGTGAAGTCGTGTTACTTTCACTGTTTTTCAGTTGAGGAAACTGAATCTCAAATACATTAGGTACCTTTCTCCAGGTCCTATAACTAGTAACAGTATATTTGGAGCTTAATCCTTCATTTAACTGACTTAAAATGCATGTTCTTTGGCACTATACAGACTGATTATCTCCTACTTTCAGTATATTAGCGTATTTCACCTCAGTTTCTACCTATCTGTGAATGTTGCTTTGTGACCTCCTTTACTGGGTATTTGTAGGATATTTGTGTGAACACAGGTAATTGAAAGACCTGTGCGCATGGTCTGAAGGGGTTTAACCCACACTTAGGATGTTAGAGAAACTTTGTATTTAACCACATGACAATGAAATGGAAGAGAATACTTGCAGATGCCTGGGGATGTTAAGCCGGATAAAACAGGTGAAGGGATGACAAAGTGGTTGGAAAACCTTGAAAGAACTCAGCCAAAGCAGGTATGAGAACCTGAAATGTATGGCTTCTCTTATGAACATTAATAAAATAGTTTGAATGGGGAATCAGTTATCCAAATATCCCTGTGCTGATGGTTAGTAAGTAGTTTCATGAACAGGCTAGACCAAATGACTTTCTTTTCTGTTTTTGAAAAGCTCAAATCTACTCTGGGAGATCTCTCATGATGTGCTCCTCACATAGGCACATACTAGCTATGTGACCAGCTTTAAGCATTGGAAACTCTTCCAGGCTCCACCGAAATTAGGTACAATTATAAATCCAATTATTATTACTAAACGGTACTGGCAGACTGATACATCCTGTTATGAAACAATCCACTGATCCTTGGTTACAGAACATCATTTAACTTAAATAATATATTCCATAGCATTGACCAAGGGTCAGTGGCTCTGGAGATAAAGTGCAATCAATCGAGGCCAGCTGAGATGAGTGCATGCCATGCATACCTCTGGTCACAGCAATCTTTACCTAAATGTTCATATATTTTCTACATACATCTTAAGTCTGCATCTCACTTCAGGTTTAGCTCTTTCCAAACCATATCTGTACAGTTTCTGGAAAGAGTGGTCTATTCATGCTTTTCCTTCTTTCTTCTCTTTCATTCCTGGGCTTCTTGTTACCCAAATTCTGCTATCAGCATTTAAGGAAAATGTTCATGTTAAAGTCATCCATCGCTTATTGCCAAATGAAATGGACATGTTTTCTAGTCTATCGTATGTGACTTTTTTGAAGCTTTGAAATTGTTGGTTCTTCTTGAAACTCCTTTTCTTTGGTTTCTGTGACCCCATTCACTTCAGTTTTTCTTGCCATCTCAAGAAATTTTTAGTGTTAATTTTTCTCAGCTTTCATTGACAACATTTCTTTTTGTTGCTGTTGTTGTTACTGCATGATCTCATCTAAATACCACCTCTACACTGATATTTCCCAAAACTCTCTCCAAGCTCAAACTTTCTGAGAATACTGGACATGGCCAATAAAAAGCACCCAGAAGTGAAATTAAAATCATCATCTCTCCTCTATCCCTTATGTGTTTCTTGTCATGTAGACCTGATTTAGGACATTGGCAGCAGCATCTAGTCAGTCTTCCATGCTAGAGACTGGTCATTCTGGATTCTTACTTCTCTGTCACCACCTCCAATTTCTCACCAAATCATGATGTTTCTATCTCTGTTAAATACTGCTTGTTTCTCACTCCTCTCCATTCCTACTTCTTCTGGCTTAATTAAAAAAAAGTTTACCTTAATTTTTCTTTCTTCGGTAGTCTTTTTCTTGATAATTTCCCCCCTCTAATAATGTTCCCCTCCAATAAACTCTCCAAGGCATAGTACTGACTTATCTCTCTATATTGAGAATATCTGTATATTAGTGTTTTCCTATGAAATACTCTCAGTGGTTAGAAGTGGGTCTTATTTATTTTTGTGCCTAGCATGTAATGTATAGTCATTACCTAGTTAGAAGTGGGTCTTACTTATTCAGTGCCTAGCATGTAATGTATATTCAGAAAACAGTTCTAGAGGAAATGTTGGGAAAATAATGACCGGATGCTCACATGCTCTGGATCAGCAATGTCCAAAAGACGTTTCTGCCATGAGAGAAAATGCTTCATAATGTAGTAGCAACTCCCTATACATGGCTATTAAGTACTTGAAAGTGGCTAAGTGCATCCAAATAACTGATTTTTTAATTTTTAAATTTAATTTTCATTAATTTAAATAGCAAAACAAATTTAAATTTTACTAGTGGCTCTGGTTTGGGATAGCAGAGATCTAGAAAATAGGCCTAAAATTGCTTTCATTTTTGTGTGGGTATATTTAACTTTTAAATGGAATAAACTAAAAGATGTTTTCTATTCTGCTCTATTCATCATCGCCACTTCAAACTAAAATTCTGGAGATATTCTCTCACAGCATTTGACAATTCTGTTCAGAAATGTTTTTGAACACCTAATATTTGCCAGGTACTGTAGATTCAAAGATAAAGTACAATATTTCTGCATTCAAAGATGTAGCAGGAAAATGCCACCTGGTAATGGAATTTGATTTCTGAAATATTGAAATGTGGGGGACAGTTTTTAAAAGGGGTAAGACAGTGGGAAAGAACATTTTAAATCATTTTCTCTTCTTCCTCTTCCTCCTCCCTTATGTAGATTCAAAGTAGCCAACTGGTATGGATTTGTTAAAATTATATTTATGGTGATGACTGGAACCCTTTCAAAGCCCACTGTAATACCCCTCCTGAAGTATGGTGACGGGGAATTTTTGCTTGTTTCTTAGACATATTTTGGTTTCACGACACCCCGCCCCCAACTTCTTCCCTCACTTTTGTATCTACTTGATTTCTCTATTGCTTTCAGATTTATTAATTTCATTGGATCTGTAATATGACATCAAAGATGACCCAAAATCTTACCCCTCTGGCTCTAGACAATTCAATCAAACTGTGTCTTTCATTGGAACTGGCTGTTTATGGAATGCTAGCAAATTTTCAATCAGTATGATGGCATTTATGGCCAAGCTAATTTAGAATAGTTAGAAAATATTATGCCATGAGAGCATGTATAAAATGATATCAGTAGGGTCCAAATGTGCAGTATATAATGTATTTCTTTACCCACTAATTTGAACATTTCTGTAGAAAACTGCTATCAGAGGCCCTTGGCATAATTTCTTTGTAATAAATTCCTAATGCTGCTTATTACTTTTGATTTTCTTATTCTCAGATGGCTACACATTTGCACTCTATTTTTCTGTTATTTCACTAAGCACAGATTTCTTACTGCGTGCTCTTATTTATTTATTTTTATTTATATCCTTGAATTGTTTTGCAGCAAGCAAAAACTGTTCTCATTAACTGACAATTTAAGAACAATAGGAAATTAATGGAAAGGTTAATTTTCCAGTGTGATTTAATACTTCTCAATTTTTACACTGTTGGATGAATTTTGATTTGTACATTGAACATTAACAATTTATATCCTTTAGCATTCAAAATTGAACAATTACTAGAAAAATATAAGTATTACTTGTATTGTGATCTTTGCTAAATCATAGGAATTTAAAAACTCTAAACCTTTATACCTAAACTCTTTCAAAAATGGAATCATCATTGAAAACATTACTTACCTTTCTTCCTGTGGCACAGTGATAACCTCATAATGATATCCATTTTGATTTTCTCTTTATAAAATATAGAAAAGTATACCTTTCTATAAAAAAATTAATCGCTACTGTTGAATAATTGGCCAGTCATGGAGTGGGAAGCTATTAAGGTGCATTACTCTTTAGAATGAAACAAGTAATAGGAAACTTCAGTAGTTTATTAAAATGCCTGTACTAATAGCTTAAAGCTGTAGTTGGAAAGAAATAAAGCTTCATTGTCAAATGTCAACCAATTCGCCTTTATTTCTTTATTATTTTTAGTCTCATATTTTCCTTCCCTTTAGATGACTTACTGGGCTCTGGTACAGAAAATAAAGGAGAAACATTGAGTAAATAGCTGGGGACGGGTGAGTGGCATTGCTTTACCTGTTTTCAATTTAGTGTCTAAAGAACTCTTAAGAGGGAAAAAACCAACATAACCTTTTCTGAGGTCATGTTTAAGGGAGAGTTAGTATTTCCATTTTTATTAAATTTTAGCTTGGTAGTTTATATAAGCTAGAATTCTTTCCTTTTTGGTAGCATATGCTTTGAATTAATTCAGTAGTTCCTATTTTGGGGAAGATTTTAGGGAATCTGAATGAATAAAAATCTCATACACTCTGGGAACTCTATGTGCAAAAGTAGAGATCCTTTTTGTAACGGGCAGAAAAACCAGCCCTAGGTAACTATCCTCAAAAGAGTTTCAGAAATATCTTATGGGAAAGCTCAGGATTCCCCTCAGGCGATCCAAACTTTAAATCCTACAAAGGGTTATAAAAATGAATAGCAGAATAAAGAGTGGTGTGTTAGAAGAAGAAATAAATCTTGGTGAGTGTTGTTAAAATTTATAACTTAATGTTAACACTGAGTAGTTTCTTCATTATTCAGATATAACCTCAGAATACTTGATAATATCAGAGTCTTTCTTATAAAGCAATGCATAAACCTCTGGAAAGGTCCTATTTTATGTACTTTAATAACACATTAATCAATGTGTTGATTAATGCGTTAATCAACTGCGTTGTCAACATTTACTTCCTTAACTGACAACAGATTTGAAAAGGTTCAAGGTAGCTGTTTGTCAATAACTTTAAAAATAGTAATTAAATCAATGGTAAAAGGTCTGTAATTTTCCAAAATACATTCTATAGCTTTTCTTACTAAGCATTATAAATGATCAATATATAGAAATAGCATGGAGATGATGTTTCCCCCCATTGCTAGGTTCAGTCCTTTCTTCTATAAGTTACTGGAAGTGTTTCTTAAAAGGGAGTGTTTCTCAAAAGTGACATTTGCTTCTTTGTTGCTGAGGTTTCAGAATGTGTAGAAAGAGTAAGAGCCCTTATTGGTATGTGCACCTGGGCGTATTGGTGTGTATGTATGTGTGTGTGTGTGTTTGTGTGTGGAAGACATGTAGGGTTTAAACTGAAACTTGATCTGGAGTTACTGCTGTCCTCAAGGTCCTTAAGTGAAATTTATAGTTCTCTTAGAAGAATTCTGCTAAAAGATGGTTAGGTCTGTTAGCTACGTAATTTTACTGGTAATAGCAAGCATGGATTAGGATCTTAGTCCATGAACTGAGATGTGTGAAAATATTACATTTTACAATTTTCTCTAAATCAACTTGATTTCAAATCCGTGGCCCCATCTCAGCAGTTCAGCGGGAAATTTATCCTCACTTAGTCATGGTGTTCCCTCTGCCCCTCTCCCATATCCAGCCAAACCATGAGTACCAAGTTTCTGGGGTTTTTGCATGTGTCAGTGCATCTGGAAGAGTGGCCACTGTCCCTACCCAATACCCTCCCTCCATGTGTCATTTGTTCCACAGGGAGTTAATTACCACTGGGAGTCTCAGCCTTTTCATGACTTTTAGATTACATAGCCCTGCTGGTTTATTACACTTCCTACCCCTGAGGGTGTGGGAAGCTGAGTGTGTTGGGAGCCTCATATCTGGGATGGAGCCTAAGTGCACCCAACAGTCATTCCCCCTGAGGTATGGTCATTCCTTTGGCTGCTGTCAACAGCCTTCTTGGACTCACAGATCTCTTCCCAAGGTCTTCGGGGAATATGTCTACTTACCTCATTTATCCTTCAATTTACTCCAGGCTATCCCATGAGCTACAGATCAAAGAGCCTTCAGAATGCTTCTGCTGTTCTCTAGGCAAAATCTTTAACAAGATGAAGTCTTGTTAAAAGATTAAAGTGGGAGTGAGTGGATTGGGGAAACATATGGGAAGAACAGCCACAAATTAATATATCAAAAGATTTATGTGATAAATATTTTTTAACAAACATGGTGGGGTTTTTTTGTATTTGTTTTGGTGACGATTTGGTTACCTAGGAACCAGCCATCCTTATTATAATAGGTCTTCCTAAGAGTGCTATTTATGTCACTGGTGATAAAATTGATTTGAGGTCATACATATGAACATTTTTATTATAATAGCTATATATTTATTTTAAGATATAATAGAAGGATATGACTAGCACAGAGAAGTTCTCATGTTGTATATATTAAAATGTAAATTGGTATAATTTGACTTAAATAACAAAACAGAGAGTGTATGACTACAACAAAGAATATGAGGGTGGTATGCAAATAACCAGTTGTGAAATACTGCAGTATGATCATTTTTGCTATGCAAAACCATGTTCCTATATTCAAAAACAAAATTAAATTATAGAAATCATTGTGTTCATAATTGAGAATTCCTGTAATTCAGATATGCCAAGGAAAATGTAAAAATGCTCACTCTACAGGAAGCTTTCTTAGATTTCAACAAAGAATTTCCCAACTTACAAAGATTCATTTTCTTTACTACTATGTTGTTAAAGGTGTAACCACTTGTATCTCATTTCTGTAGACTTGATTCTTTTGGTTTTGAGGACAGTGAATGATCATTTTGAGTCGTTTCCATTATCATTGCTCTTTTTCATTTTTAAGCAATTAGGGTTTAAAAACTACTGATCATTACTTTGCTTAATTATGATAGTTTACTTAGAACACGTTAGAATAGGTTATTCTATGAGAATAGGTTAGACTATGCTATGTAAGATTTCCAAACTCACAGTGGTTTAACAAAAGCAAAGGTCTATTTTTTTTTTTTTTTTTAATGATGTCACAGGGATGCAGACAAGGCAGCCTGCCTTGTTGGGTCTTCTAGAAGTGGTTGTTCAGGGGTCCAGCTTCTAGCATTGTAACCATCTGGAACATATGTCTTCCAAGGCTCCATGGAAATGAAGAAAGGGCTGGAGGACCAAATGGAATGTTTTTACCTTTAGGGCTTATTCCACATTCCATTGGGCAGAGGTCCAGTTACATGGTCCTAAAAGGTAGTTTTCCGGCATTTCAACCAGTTACATTGTCAACAAATGTGGTTTTCCTGCCTTTCTAGGATGAGGAAATGATGTGATGAACTCATAGCATTGTCTTTGCCACAATCCCAAAATATATTTCAAAATAGTTAGAATATAAAAGAATATTTAATGAAAAGTACTTCAATGTACATTTAATGTGTTTATTGCCGATGAACTATTATACATCCATAGAAAAAGGGTGTCCAAGAATGAATAAGGCTTCATAACAGGTTTATTATTTTTAGGTTTAGAAGCTAATAGAAACCTGCTTTTACTTTATTCAATCAAAGCATTTTTTTAATTTTGGAAACGAAACAAAGACTGATCTTTTGGCAGATGATTCTTTGTGTGTGCCGATATATCTGAAATGATTAAAATGAGTTCAATTTATGAACCAATCTTATCTTTCATAGTTGTGCTTCTTCATATCTCATAATTATCTAATTATATATATATAAATGTTGAAAAATACAAACTTTCCATTTAAAGTGGAAGAGAAAATTTTACAGCAAGAAGGTGCTTGGATGGCTGAAAAACACAGCACATATAATCAATCTCTAATGGTAAATCAATCTCAAGTTTAAACTTACTTTTGTTAACAACTAGGTTTGTTGATTCCCTTGGTCGCAAATATTCTATATCCTCTAGTTTTAATGTTTATTGAAAATAAGTAATTTACATCATGATTACCTGAATAAAAAGGATTTCTAGGTAAAAGTTGTTTTTTTTTAATATACTTCCATTTCGTTAAGGATGGTTCCCTGAATTCTCAAATAGGAATGTATACTATTTATATTATATATTCTTTTCTTATAGGATTCTGGTAACATTAGTCCATTAACAGCCTATGTTATGGTCTTTTGTGCCATTCTTTTCCAGTTTGCATGTCTCTACTACCTTTTGCTGTGTGATAACTTGATGCTTCTACTAACTTCCTGTATTTAAAATTTTTCAAAAACAGTTTCACATTGTTATTGAATACTAAAGACTGAACACTTTTGCTAAATTGCAGTGTATGTGTGCATGCATGTGTGTGCGTGCGTGTGTGTGTGTGTATGGTTTGCTAAGTCTAGGTTCTTTGTTCATTTTTACTGCTTGGGTATATCACTTTTTTCTTACCATTTTTCTAACTATTTGTATATTAAGCCAGAAACTTTTTGTTTCCCATATTTTAATCTTTCTGATTTGAATAATATTTTTTATAGCTGAGTGGCTTTACATTTTTATGGAGTCTTATCTCTAAAACCTTCTTTTCACGTGTTTGGTCTTATGCTCAAAGAGACCTTTTTCATCTTCTTATGTAAATAGTTTCCTCTAGTTGTTTTTCTTTTAAAATTTGGGCTTTTAATATATTTACTTTTGAGACTAATACTATAGTCTCAAGCATATCCTCAGCTTTGTAATCACTGCCCCTAATTCTGTTCCAACTAGTCTTTTGTTTTAAAAATTGATTGGGAAATATTGTACAGTTTATTCCCATTTTAAAGAGTTACTACACACAAGAGAACATTAGAGTGTCCTGAAAAGCCTTTTCTTACTTTTGTTTCACCCCAAGAACACTGGCTATAATACTTCACTGGCCTCTCTTTGAGCAAGAAAATGACAGCATGGTGACAGACTCCAGGGATGAATCCTGCTCTGCTTTGACCTTATATAGGACCCTGGCTGGTTGCTTAACCTTTCAGAGCTTCAGGGTCTCCTTTACAATAGAGGGACAATAATGCCACCTACTTCATAGGTTGCTGTAAAGAGAAGATGAATACATGTGTTTTAACTGCTAGATATCATTTTTGCTTTTTCTTGGGTTAAGGCTCCTATAGACATTTCATGAATTATTATTTGTCTCCAAATGAATTGAAACTTCATGGAGGGCAGGGATTATGCCTCATAATTTTCTTATATTCACAAAAATAGCTGGCAGAAATAGAAGTGCTCAATAAATACTTATTTAGATTCAAAAAAGATAAATCAAAAGGCATATTTCATCAGGAGCAAGAACTATCTGGTATTTTCTGAGTGTTCCATAAGAATTATGAAACATCAAGTTTATAAAGATTTGTTATTTTACATTTCAGTTATAAACTGGTTACTGAATATGAAAGATTTAACTACTTTACATTTTGTTAGCAAATGTGAAGGTGCCTCAGTATACTCACTGTAAAATTGTTTGGTGTGATTTAGAGGTGAAATAATAATTTAATACATGATATTGACCTATGAAATACTTTAGCATCATGAAAGCTGATTTGAATTGCTTGTCATTCTTTAAGTCTCAAGTAATTACCAGAAGGTGAAAGGCTCATCTCTTTATTCAAACCAATCTGAATACAGTCTGAGATATCTTTGTGAACATATATGTAAAAATGGATACTTCCAGTTCTAAATTGATTTATATGAGAAAGGTGATATTTAATCTTTCTGAAGATGTGCTTGGCAATTTGGTAAAACCATGACATGTAATAGTTAATGCATCTTAACATTAATCTATTGGATGTAATACAGATGTAATATAAAGTCAATAGAACTTCATTAAAGAATGAGATTAGAATCACAAGAATAATGTTTAAAGATTTATAAAAAAAATTATAGATGTGTATAGGAAAGATACTGCAAAATGCTTTTATTTTTCATGTTTTTCTTCGTATTTTGCAGTATCTTCAGCATTGTCATGAAACAATCTTATCTATTGCATAATAATAATAAATATTATAAAAAAGATATTCCTTGTGAAAGCAACTGTCAAGGTAGGATTTATTCTTGTCTTCATAAATAGTAAATTATATTATGAATTTTCTAAAACAAGTTTTTAAAATTTGGGAACTTGGTTTAAAATGAAAGTCATTATTTGTTAAATACATGTTTAATATCTCTGGCTATATTGTTTGTGCTTTATTTGACATAATTTTTTCTTCATTATTTCTAGAAATAACTTAAAATGGTTTTTAGGCGAGAATCACAGTAATTTCATTTTGAAAATGATCAGAATAATGACTTATAGTTTATTATATATATGAATATTTTCTATGTTTAAGGCAAAGTTATGCTATAGATCTTGGTCTTTAAACAAACCTCTTTATGCATAAATACCAATTACTTTACTTTGTTTTGTAAATAATACTCAAAACTTTGATTTTCAAAATCACATTTCATTCAAATTTTTCCCATTGCACACAATCAAAAATATTTTATTCCTTTTAGGGTGATGAAAAATAGTTTATTAAAAACACAAAAAACAAAATACAAAAAATTGAGTTTCTTCTCTGTTGGGCTTTGAGTATGTAACAATAAATAAAACAAAGTCCTTGCCCTCTCAAATCTCATAATTCATTGGGAAAAATACGCATGTACATAATTAGTTGTGACAATATGTTAAGTGCAATATACTGATGTGAAAGTATAGGAAGAAGGAGTAATGAAATTTGATTTGGAATGAGAAGTAAAAGGAGATTTTATATTAGAGATTTGTAGAAAGCTAGAGTATGCCAGGGAATGACAAGATGTAAGTGTATGGCTTGTTTTGGAGGTTGGTGTGTCTAGAATATAAGATATGCAGTAAAGCGGTGGCAGGAATGTATTAATATTTTTATTGCCTCATTGTTACCAAAAATATATAATTAGATTGGTGAATACCTTGATGGTATGGATTACATTTTATTCAACTTTGTGCCATAAACAAGTAGCACAGTGACATAAACAAGATACAAGCTAAAAATTGCTAAATTAATGAGTGAATAAATGAATGAATGGATGAAATGTAATGAATCAAACATTGCGGAACATTAAAATGGGAGTGGACCTTAGAAGTAATTGAGTCCTGTATCTTACACATTTCACGAATAGTTTCTATATCAAACTTAATAAATAATCTTGTCAATTCTGCATAATCACTTAAATGGATATAATAACTTGCTACCTCGTGGTATAGTTTTGTTTACTATTGTAAAATTCTACTTATTGGAAACATCCCTGCATGCTAACCAAAATATTCTACCTTTTGGTGTAGAGCCACCCTCTGTTAGTCTGCCTGCCATTTTTGCAAAAGAGTTTCTAGGAGAAAATCCTTAGACTTCCTTCTCTAGCCTGTCCCCAGCCTCATATCCGTAACATTATTGAAAAGGCAGGCTTGCTAGTAGACAGAGACTTTGCCACTGGCCATAATTGTGGCCAGGGTTAGAGAATGACCTCAAGCTAGTACAAAATACTATCCTGACCTAGCCACAATTGATTGGGTTAAGCATAGGCACTTGGCCCACGTCAGGCTAATTAATATCCTTCCTAGGATAATTGGAATCAAATTTGAGAAAGAATCACCAGTTTTTGGATGTCTGAAGCTGTACAATATAAAACTCAAGTGATATCAGCAGGTGTGTTTTCTGAAACATGGAAACGTTAGACTGTAGAAATGTAGGAGAAAAAACTGAAATGAGTATGAAAAGAGAATCTGAGGCCAGAAGGAGAGGAAATGCTGATGGCATTTGAGTCCCTGTAGTCCTGCTTTTATTATGGATGGATGGCTGATATTTCCCATTAATTAACCAGTATCCTTTTATAAATACCCTCCTTTCATGTTGTAGTTTTTTTTTGTTTTGCTTTTGGTTTTTGTTTAAGCTGAGATTCTCTCATCTGCAACTACAAGAAAACCAATATAATTGGCAATCTGGTTTAGACCTTTTAGGTTATTAGTCTCAGTAGTGGTCAGTCATTCTCTGTTTTAGTCAAGATCCAACTCTTTGATTACTGACTTTGGCCAGGATTTTGACTCTGATTCCTGTTTACTGCCTTGCTTGATGGTTTGAGTTTATATTTTGTGCTCCTAATTGGATATATTTAACCTGGTGTAGGGGTTTAGAAGCTATATAGATAGAATATTTGATAAAACTTTTGCTTGATCCATAACTTTAAATGGGTTTAAAAACTTAACTGTATTATTGGATAGAAAGTTAGAAGTATTTTCTGACTATTCTAAGGATTTGTGGAGTTTTTTCTATTGTCAGATAATTTTTATCATCTTTTGCATTAGGAATGTGGATTTCTAACTATCATTGTGCACATTTAGATTAAGATAAAGTAAATCAGCTAAACTGTAGATTAAAAAAAGGTAGGAATAGACAAATAAATATGATTTTCATAATTACTGGAAGAATATTAGTATGCTTGCACTGTTTACTGGAAGGAAAGTGTGAGGGAATCATGGATTCTGAAATGATTTAAGATAGGCTGAAATTGCTTAATATGTTCATGAGAATAGGAAAGAACAGGAAAGTAGCTCATTAATTCCATAGCCCTTAAAAATAACATTGGTAAAACATGATAAAATTATGTAGAGAAGGTTCTGGGTATTCCTAACAGCTAAGAAACTAGTTTTTTCCCTTCCTGTTTTGTACTCCCTCTTGAGTTGGCTCTTGAAGTCTTATGAAACTTGAAATCTCCACTGCCAGCCTAGGTAGCCAGTCAAGCCTCTAGTTAGTTATGTTTGACTCCATACAAACAAAAACAGAAACAAAAAACTCTGTCCTAAACCCACCTCTATAAGTCAGACCCTCATCCAGTTAATAGGACTCAAGCTAATTTCCTTTTCATGTCTTTAAATATCACTTGCCCTCCCTAGAAGCTCAAAGCTGTTTCTGTTTTCTCACGTGATCAGACTTCATTGCTGCAGCAAAGTTTTGGTGTCCTGAATAAAGTGCTCTAATGTGTGAGCTCAACTCTGATTTCTCTTTAGACAAAAGAAGCATCATCTTACAAAGATAAAATCTATAAATGCAGGCCACTAGGTTTTAGAAGAGTGGTAGGTACTTGTCATCATTGACTTTAAGGCTTTAACTTTTGTGAATGATGGGAAAGAGTTTCTAAGCTGTCTATACTGACTTTTTTCCCCACTTTTTTTAATTTTTAAAAGATACTTCCGATTACATAAATGTTACAGAGAATATATAAGGGATTCTCATATGCCCCACTCACCATATCTCCCACATTTTCCCATATTAGTAACATCTTTCATCAGTGTGGTACATTCATTGCAATTGATAAACACATTTTGGAGCATTGCCACTAAGCTTGGATTATAGTTTAAATTGTAGTTTACACTCTCTCTCATTCGACTGTGCGGGTTATGGCCGGATATATATAGTGGCCTGTCTCTGTCGTTGTAATGTCATTCAGATAATTCCCAAGTCCTGAAACACCCCCTATTTTACCTGTTTTTCCCTCTCCCTAACCCCAGAACATCCATGGGTCATTTTCTCCACAATGGTTATTTCTTCCATTGCTAGAATCATAAGTAGTCTATAGTAAGACATTGGGGAATAAATGGAAGAAAATGTCACTGTACATGCAGGACAACAGTCTTACAGTGATGAAAGGCAAAATGTAAAAAAAAGGTTTTTTTTCTTCAAATATTTTATCATTTTTAATATTCCAATTTTAAAAAATATTCTATTTTTACTTTTTATTCTCTCTGTATTTTACTTCTTAAGAATAAAACTATCATTACTATTTCATTTTCTTATTAATTATATGTGGCTATTTTATTGGCTTCATTTTTGGAGTTTTAGATCACAGAAGGGTTACAACTGTGACAGGGGAGGATCATTGGTGCGGGGTGTCAGTGAGGGAGGATACATAGGAGGAAGTTCACCTGGATGTACATATAAGGCATATAAATGTGTTCATATGCTCATGGAGCATTGTTAGGGTAGGTGGAGAGTCACACAATAACCAAAAAAATATCAAATTCCCATCTGGGGGAGCTCTGCCACATTCCCTAATGGAACAACAAGAATGCCCCAAGTACAAGAAGAATAACTTGTGAAGGAGGATGGTCCAGTGAAGGACCCTTGACATTGATGACTATGCTTATGAGCCTTTGCTCTTGAAATTGAAACGTATGCTAGTGAAGTAGGGTGCCTAAGAGTTAACCTATGGGAAACCTCCTTGTTGCTCAAATGTGGCCTCTCTCTAAGCTGAACTCAGCATATAAAAACAATAACTTCCCCCCAGCATGTCACATGAGTTCTGGGGATGAGCCTCCCTGGCACCAAGGGATTGCTACCAATTGCCAACAAACAATGCATCTGGAAAACAAACAAACAAACAAACAAACAAACACCTTGACCAAAAGGGGACAAAGCTAAAGGCAAATGAGTTTGTGTGGCTTAGTGAATTCAACGTGAGTCGGGAGGCCATCCCAGAGGTAGCTTACGCACGTCTCAACAGGAGCTCATTGACAGCCAAAGTAGATATATTGACTTTTGGTATTTGTGGATGGGTAACCCAAACTGGTTTATTTTCATGTATGGTCTTTTTTAGTTACTTGTGCTATGACCCCTTCCAGTCTTCACAGGAAACAGTATTTTGTCTTTAAACAAACAGGCACTTAGGACTTAAACAATTATGTATGTTTGATTCCTATCTTTCCTACTTTAAGCAGTGTGTTCATGGGCCAGTTATTTAATTTTTCTGAGCCATAGGTTGTTCTTCTGTAAAGTGGATATGATAAAAACCACATTGCAGGATTACTGTGATAATTATAATTAATAAAGTAAAAGTATTTGTCCGCAGTAGATACTCAAGAAATGGAATCTGTAGTGTATAACTATTTTTAATACTGTTATTTCCTTGCTGTACCTTCTCTTGCTCAGGTTACTTGATATACCTATATTCTACCATTGCCTTTGAATATTTGACACAGAATAAAATCAAACTCGACCTTAAATGTTAAAAATAAATGTAAAAATAATTATAGAGGAAAGAAATGATCATCTTAATAGATCTATAAAAAACTTTTGATAAAGTTCAAAACTCTATCATGATTTAAAAAGTAAGTTCCTAGGAAACGTTTGACTAGAAAGAAAGACATTTGAGTATTAAAAGAAATTAACAAAACTGTAAAGCAAGTGGTCTATGAATAGTGGTATGTTAAAAGTATTTCCAGAAAAGACAAAAAACTAGGCAAGGATGTCTCCTATTGATGTAGCTATTCATTCTTGTATAGTAAGTTGTAGCTAGTGTCTTTATATAAGAAGTATAAACAACATATATAAGGCTTGGAAAGAAACAAAATTATCATTATTCACAGATGATGGTATTATTTCATTATTTACATGGAAAACTCCAAGAGCAACATAAAAATTATTAGGGCTAATAGGTTCAGTATTTTAAAAACATGTTTCTGTGTCTCTATAAAAATTGCTTAGAAAATGAAGAAAAGTGAATAAGCACTGCCAGTATAAAAGTAACTAATAATAAGGCTAACAAAATATGAAGAAAAAGTTACAAAATATTACTGGAAATAAATGAAAAGAGAAAGATATGTTCATGAACAGAAAGATAGATATCAAAACATTGGTGTTTTCCAAATTTGCCTGTATAGTGCTCTTTTAATAAAAATCACAATAGACTATTTTTTTGGACTTAACATGTTGATCCTAAAAATTAAAGGAAGCTAGATAGAAAGGCTGAGTAGTTAAGAAAAATTTGCAGCAGAAAAACAGGATAGTAAAATTTGCCCTACTAAATATTAAGATTATCTCAGGAATAGGCTAATAAATTAGTAGAACAGAACAGATAGCCCAGAAACAAACCCATATTAATATAGGAATTTCATATGTTGTTTGAGATGGCAATAAAAATCCTTAGGAAAAAGATGGAAAATTCAATATATTGCAAAAGGAAAATTGATTATGCATATGAAAAAATTAAAATTAATTCCCTACTTTAAATCCCACAAAAATTAGTTCCAATTAATGTAAAGCTGTAAATGTTAAAAAGAAAGAAAAAGCTTCTACACTTTTAGGGCTTAATGGACTCAATGGAGGAACGGGTTTCTTAAGATGAGAAAATTACATAATATAAAGAAAAACGTTTATATGTTTATGTCCATTAAAATTGTTGTACAAATAAAAACCCATGGAATAAATTGGGAAAAGAACTTTGTAAGGTATAAGAATATCAGAAGACTATATCTAGAAAAGTTAAAGATAAAAAAGTCCCACAACTCAGCATGTATGTCCTTATGTCTGTATAATAGAGATACTCTAGTATTATGCACAAAGAAAAGTGTACAAGTATCTTTATAGCAACCTTGATTACCAGAGGGAAAACATTTGAAAACAACTGAAATGTCCATCAATAGGAGAATAGTATAATAGTACAATGGGGTTCTTTACAGCAGTGAAAAAGAATGCAACACAGCTACATGTAACAACATGGATAAATTTCATAAACATACTATGCAGGAAAAAAAAGATGTAAAATGATTTGCAGCATATAATATTCATATAAAGTTTTAAAATTCTAAACCAATACTTAACACCATATTGTTTGGGAATATGTATATTATAAAAATATACTTAAAGTCATAGAAGTTAAATTTTGGATGGTTGTAAACTTCTAATGAGGGAGGAAGGGAAATGGGACCACAGAGGGATATTTTGGAATTTCAATTTTATCATTAATGATTTATTTCTTAGGCTGAGTTGTTAGATTCAAGGCTATTTTTATATTGCTATACCTACAAAATTTCACAATAAGAATATATAAAACAAATTATTACAAAAAAAATTGTGAGAGAAAATGGCTAAAATGAAAAATGCCTTCTGTCTAAAATGACAGCAGTTGCTATTATTTTAGCAATAAGGGAGCAAACATATTTGAGGATGATGGTTATTTACTGAGATGCCAGTCCAAGAATTGCGGAGCTAAAAGACTTCTATTCAATTGGGACAAGTTAAAATTCTAATAAAAAATTTGATAACAAAACTCATGCCAGAAAACTTGAATAGATGGAGGGAAAGGGGTGAGTCCTTAGCCAAACCTGTAGGTTTATAAACAGATTGCCATTATTCATACATTTATCATTCATCCATCCTTTCATTTTCAACAAGACTTTATTGATACCCTCTTAAGTGCCAGGCTTTGTTCTAGATCTGTGTGGTCCAATATGGTAGATACTAGCCATATATGGCTATTTAAGTTAGAATTAATTAAAATGAAATAAAACTTAAAAAAAAAATCAATTCCTCAGTTGTATTAGCCACATTATTAGTCAGAGGTGGCTAATGCTTATTATTTTAGAAAGCACAGCTATAGAACATTTTCATCCCTGTAGAAAGTTCTATTGGATGGTGCTGTTGTAGATGCTAGAACTACAGCAGTGAGCAGCACAGGCAAACATCCCTCCCCTCATGTATTTTATATTCTAATGGAAAAAAGAGAAAATAAAGGAAATGATTATAACAAATATAATATAATGTTTATAAATGAGACATAGGAAGAAAACAGAGTAGAGTAAGTAGATAGAGAAGGAGGATGAGATGATCAGGCAGTGAGTTTGGAAGTGACTTTGATAGGAGATCATAACAGTGGAAAGAAAGGGATTTCCATGTATTGTGATGGGATTGAAAAGGAAGGAATGTGTGACTTCACGAATGCCAAGAGAAAAGATTGTTTTAACAAAAGAGCACAAAAGGGAATTCTGGTAATATCAGAATTCTAAAATGGTAATTGAAAGTAATAAGTAGAGAGAATGATGTTATGAACACCTTAGCATAGGGAGAGGAATAAGAGAGATCAGCAGAGGTAGGTATATACCTACATTGTGGAAAGAAGCAAGGAAAGGAACAGATGTCTTTGGTTGGTGGGCTTGGTCATCATGAATTAGAATAATTTAAATTTTCTTCCTTTTATTTCCTCTTTGAAGTAGGAGGTGATATTTTTCAGAGCAAGTGTCCACGTTGGGAATAGAGAAGTTAAGAAGATATAAGATGGTTTGAAACAATTGATGTGTAAACTTTTATAGCCTGAAATGAACACTTTTTTCTACCTACAACTCCATTTTTATGACTCTCTTCCTTCTTATAACCCCATTTCTAGAATCAAAATGTCTATTCATTGTTCTCTGATGGTTATTTACTGAGATGCCAGTCTAGCCATTCTAGCTTTGAAAGCCTTGCCCAAGTCAATCATCATGTCTGTACTTCTCTCACCCTCTTCCAGTACCCTTCTCTTCTACTTAATGATGCAGCCAGTGCATGTCCTACCTTTTCAGAAAAATCTTTTTCTGTCAGTGATGTACTCATAAATTTTTATTACTACCTCTCAAAACAAAAATAAAAACGCCCTGATTTGTGGCATTTGCTGATTTCTGCAGTGTAAGCACCCCCTCTATGGACAATTTCAAGCTACCAACATGATGTCAACTGACTTGCAAAATTCATGAAAATTTAACAATTGGCTCTGTCAAGAACTGTAAAGCATCTGAGATTTTACTTAACTAGCTAGTTAACAAGTTAGCTTGCCACAGTCATGTTAATAGTCTGAGGTTTCCAGTCTAGAGAGATGAGGCCCAGAATGATTAGAATGCTTTGGATGCTTGTCAGCTGAAAAGCTATAGGCTTGTTGTTGTTGATGTTGTTAATTTACACTTTTGCATTAGGACTGGCTCCAGAAATAATTATTTACCATTTTTAATTGTATAGTCCTTTGAAAATATATTTATATGTTTTAATAATTTATTTATATATGTGCTTGATGGTTGTGGCCAATCATTTATGCCTGCTGTTAAAAATCAGAGCAATATAGAAGTAAATGGAATGAAAAGTGAAGGCTTTAATCAAGCATACCCATCCTGCTGATCCAATTTGTTTTAAAAGTAATCATTGTTAAAGTATGGTGTACTTCCTTCCAGAAAACTTGTCTATGCATTCACTTGTGCATTCACTTGTGTGTGCATATGTGTATATATATTTAATATGAGGTAATGCTATCCATATTCTAGTGAAATTTGTTTTTTTTCTACTTAGCACAATATTGTGAAAATCTCCCACTTCCCAAAAAAGTAGATGTTTTTTTTTCCAATTTTAAACTCTGCATAATATTCCATAGTAAACTTGAACAACAATGCATTTAATCATTTTCTTCTTGATAGATATTTAAGTTGATAATTGTTGAAACTAATTGATGGACACATGGAGGGTCAATACAATTTTCTCTCTACCTTTCTCAATAATAAAATGTTTTTAAAAGAGGAACTGAGGGAAAAACTGAGGGAAAGTACAGAATAAATGATAGCAAGTTTAAACTTTTATCATATTATGAAAACACTGGATGTTCTAGAATTCCACATGGCTTTGAGCCCACAACCACATTACCTAGTGATCAGACCAGGCATGAGCTTAAGTCACCAGCAAAACAGGGGGTCTAGGGTACAGACAGGACACCCAATATTGCAGTGATAAAAGGCAAAAAGGGTTACAACTGGGGTGGGAGAGGATTGTTGGTGAGGGGTGTCAGGGATGGGGGGTTCATGGGAGGAAGTTCACCTGAACATACATAAAAGGTATATAAAATTGTTCAAATGCTCACAGGGCATGGTCACAGTGGGTGGACAATCACTCAATAAATGAGAGAATACTGAATTCCCATCCTGGAGAGCTCTGCCACATTCTCCAAGGGAGCAGCAACAGTTCCCCAAGTGCAGGGGCAGTGTCTGGCTAAGGAGGATGATCCACTTATGGGCTCTTCTTATTGATAACTAGCCTTATGAGGCTTTGCTCTTGAAACTGAAACTTAGCCTATTGTTATGGGGTGCCTAAGGGTTGCCTCCTGAGAACCTCCTTGTTGCTCAAATGTGGCCTCTCTCTAAGCCAAACTCAGCATATGAATGCATTACCTTCCTCCCAGCGTGGGACATGACTCCCAGGGAAGAACCTCCCTGGCAATGAGGGATTACTACCTAGTGCCAACTGGCAATATGACTGGAAAAAGACCTTGAGTGAAAGGGGGAAAAAGTTAAGACAAATGAGTTCATATGGCTAAGAGACTTCAAAGTGAGTCAGGAGGTCATCCCAGAGGTAACGCTTACGCACATCTCAGTAGGACCTCATAGGCTTCCAATGTGGATATCACCCCAAATAGAGGGGCTTCTGAGGGCTCTGGAGATACCCAGGTCCTATATCAGGGCAGATAGCTCCAGAGTTTTACACCTTATCAGTGGGCCCTACTTTGGAATCTGTGCTCCTGAGAGTGACAGAGTTGGACTCAAATATGTCCTCCCTGCACAAGGTCCATCAGTCCCTTCTATTCAAACCTATATGTGGTGCTGGAGTTTGTAGGTGTACTTCCAGAGACTGGAGTCTTTGGCCTGCCCATGTGCCAGCTAGGCCTGGATTATCAGTGCTGCTGCAACTCCTACACTACAGCTCAATGGACTCACCCAGGACACCTGGCAGAGAGATGGTGATGGAAAACGGCCATCCCAGGGAATGGAGAGAGTCTGCAGCTGCAGGCAGGATAATCCCATCCATCTTATTCATGGGATATAAGCCCCCTCTCACTTGGAGGTGGAGTGGACATCACCTTCCCAGACTTCTCAGGATTGGGGGGAGAGCTATGGACTAGAGTGGACTTACTGGTATTCTGTTATAGACATATTGTGATTCAAGTAATGGAAGAAATTACAACATTAATGTGGAGCCAGTGGCCACTGGATGCTTTGGGGGCAGGGAGAGGGAAAAGCAATTGTAATACAGGGGCTTTTTCGGGACTTGGGAATTATCCTGAGTGACATTGCAATGACAGATATAGGCCATTTTACACCAGCATATAACATGCAGAACTGTGTGGGAGAGAGTGAGATCTACAATGTGAACTATGGTCCATGCTTAGTGGCAAAGCCCCAAGATGTGTATATCCATTGCAGGTGATGTGCCACATTAATGAAAGATGTTTATGTGGGAGGTGTGGGACATGGGACATATGGGAATCCCTATAATTTTTGTGTAACATTTATGTAATTTAAGTATCTTTTTAAAAAAATTTAAAAATTAAAAAAATAAAAAATAAAATAAAGATTTTTATGTTTGGTGTTCCTAAATAGTATCATAGTAGTCCTCATAGGAAAAAAGGTATCTTGGATTTCTTACATTTTATAATTTAGTATTTATTTTTATACATTTATAATACATTTTATAATATTAAAAACACATCCTGACAATATCAATTCTTTGACAATTTTTAGTGAAATTAAATATAAATTAATTTTGTTTCAAGATATTTAAATATTTTTCTTTCTAATTAGGTTTGAAAACACTGCTTAATGACCATGCCTGAAAATAAGGTAATTCCTTCTTGTCCCACTGGAGATGATCAACTCAAGAAAGGTAAGGTTATTCTTAAATGATTTTCTTTGAAACTAGGGTATCGGTAAAAGCAATCCAAATCACTCACAGAATAAAGAGAGCTGCAAATACATTAGTCTTTCCCAGGATCAGGGATCACAAAACCAGAATTTACTAGGAAGGTGAGGTAAGTGACAGAAGCAAGTCAGTTTTAGGAAAATCAACTGCCAAAGTCAGTTTCTTTTACAATGACAGAACTATAGTGTAGGCAGTAGAGTGGGTGGGTAGTGTAACAATGGAGTGCTGGAGTCAGCTGGTACTGGCTCATGAGTGCCAAATAGTACACATCTCTTCTCAACTCTGCTCCATTGATAGCTTGAAAATGACCATGATGGTAGTATTTACTAACACCTGACAGCTGGTTATTAAAATCTTACTAGCATACCATTGAATATAAACATTTAAAACAAAAATGTTCTATTTAAAAAATTGTATTAGATTTTGTTGTGTTTCTTTGCTGTATTATTTGCCTCCTGCGTCATGACATAATTTATTCTGCATCAAGTTGGTAATATCATGTATTTGCACGATATAAAACAGGGGTCATCCAACAATGGCCCATGGGCCAAATCTGGGGAACAGCCTTTTTAAACAACCCAGTTGGACTGGTTACTTTGTGTTCAAAAAAAAAAAAACACAACAAAACAGACTTTGTTAGTTCTTCAAAGGAAAATCACCAATTCAGCTCTGTAGTCTTAGAACAAACTATTAGTCTTTTTAATTTACACTAAAACCAATATGAAAAAATTCAATAATTCCCTTCAAGTGTGTAAAAGTGAGATATACACACAAGTGATGTGATTATCTTATATCTTACCAAATTATGTCTTTGGAGTAATTATTTTAAATTAATAATCTGGTCCATTTTGCTAACCAGTTCCAGGCTTTCTGTTTATCCTGTTTACTCACTTTTGGAAAATTATATATTTTTTTCCTTTAGAAATATGTTCACTTGGTGAAATTTTGAATGTATTGGTACAACATTGTTAATAATATCCTTTGTTTTTTATATTTCTCCGAATCCAGTTGTTACTTCTTTACATTCATAACATTTTATTTTTTCTCTTTTATTTTATTCTTGCCAGAAGTGCTCATTTATTTTAACCTTTTCAAAGTGGTAATTTTGAATTTTTTTATTCTTCCAAAATTTTTTATTTTGTTTTTTAAAATTAATTTTGGTTATCATTTTCTTCCTTCCCTTCTTTTTACTTCTTTGGGTTTGTTTCCCCCCATATTCTTAATTTGAATGCTTATATCACAAATTTTCAGCCTTTCTTCTTTTCTAATATAATTATTTAAAGTTATAAATTTCCCTGGATGTACCTCTGAGATCATAAATGATTTCATTGTCAGATTACACTCATAGGAAGTAGAGCTCTTACCCAGTATCTAGCTTTAATAACAATGGTAAGGAAACGGGTAATTGCCAAGTACAGGTGAGACAGGAAGAGATCTAGGAACATCAAGGTAGCTCTCCAGGTCCTGTATTGCCTCATTGGATGTGCTCTGGCTAAGATATCTCTAAGCCTGATATGCAGCCACAATACTTATGCAGAAGAGCTCCCTCTTAGCCATGGAATATCTTCATTCTTTATTAAGAGAGATATATAATTAACATAATGTTTTTCAGAGAGCCGAGTTCCATAAATATAGATTCCAGGTTTGTTAATAACAACTCTACCAAACAGGAACATCCTGCTAAAAGTTTTCAGTAGGTAACTCTCCAACTGAAAATGCCATTTAGTATATTTGCCAGGTTGTCTGTTATTAGCATAATTTCAAGGAGGTAAGACCTCAACATCAGTTTCCTTTCTTTGAGGACTCCTTTTCACTCCCCAAGAGAGAGTATGGATGACATACCTGTTAAGATCTTTTAGATTTAATTCAATTTCACCTTGTTCTTTGATCTGTGCATTATTTAGAAATGCAAATTATTTTGGTTAGGCATTTAATATATTTATAACATCTATCTCATGGATTATGTGCTTAATGTCTTCTATATATATTTCCTAATTTTTATCCTCTTTCTATTTCTTGGAATTTGGAAAATATGTTAAATTTACCTATTATTGATATGTTTCTCTTTTTTTCCTTTTATCTCCTCAAAGTTTGTCCTGTGTTATTGGGTGCATAAATATTAATAACAGTAATATTTTGACTTTATATAATAGTCTTTAGTATTATGAAATATTTAAATTTTTCTCCTTTAATACTTTATGATCTCAGGTCTGTGTTTTCAGATATCAAAATCATAATGAATGCTTTATTTGATACTCATTTGCCTAGTGTATGTTTTGTCATCACTTTACTTTAAACTTTCTGAATAAGTTTTCTTTAGACATTACTCTTTTTTACAACAGTGTTAGATTTCACTTTGTGAGCCAGCATAAAAATATACTATAGTGATTTTAACCTATTTACAGTTGTACATAGACACCAATATGATCTCAATTCCATCATATATTTTTATTTTTATATACATATGCATATATATGTTATGTGGGTTGTTTATTTGCTTCCCTTTTCATTAATAAGGTTTTTTGTTATATTGAGCACCTACATACTAATACCTTAATCTTTTCTTTGTTAGATACTGTTTATTTGATCCATACCAAATAAGCTAGGAAACTTTTCTTCCCTTTCCATTCCATTTCCCTAACATCTCATTTAAAGTAATATCCTATTATTCCCAGTCTATTCTTATAAGGTATACTTGTACTTTCCATACACTCTTCCCATTTCCTGCCTGCCGCCATATTTTTTTCATATTTCTTTTTAAATAGTATTTTATTGAAGTATATCATACGTACATGTACATACATAAAAATAAGTGTAGGGAAGCGAATGTGGTTCAAGCGGTTGAATGCCTGCTTCTCACATAGGAGGTCTGAAGTTCAGTTCCCGGTGCCTCCTAAAAATAAAAAGTCAAAAACAAACTACATGCAAACAGATGAAAAAAACAACTCAGGAGAGCCAATGTGGCTCAGTGGTAGAGCACCGACTTCCAACATACGAGGTCCTGGGTTCAATCCCTGGCCCCGGTACCTAAAAAAAAAATTGTTTAGTAAAAGTTATGAACTTACAAAACAAACATGCATATCATCATACAGTGCTCCCGTACATCACCCGAACACCACTACCTTGCAACATTGTAAACATTTGTTACAATCTATGAAACAACATCGTCCACATGTTACTACTAACTATAGCCCATATCTTACATTTGGTGTATTTTCCCCCAACCCACCCGATTATTAAACCTTTGTATTAGTATTATATATTTGTTATCATTCAGGAGAGAACGTTCTCATATTTGTTCTGTTATCCATAGTCCTCCTTCGATCACTGGATTCCCTGTGTTCTACAGTCCCATGCTTTGTACAGTCAATTCAGAGTGTACACTCAGTCACTCTCATTTTCATCAGTTATTCTGTCCTCACCTCAGTCACTTTTAGAATGTTTCCATTACTCCAAAAGGAAAAACCCCATTTCCCAGTATACCCCCCTATTGTTGTTCCTTTGAATTGGTATATCATCTTTGCTATTGCTGCAAAAATATTACAATATTACTATTAACTATAGTCCATAAGTTACATTAGCTGTAATTTCCCCATGTAGCATCATATTTTTAACACTTTGTAAAAGAAGAACATTCTTATATTTATACTATTAACCACAATCTTCATCTACCACCAAACATCATGTTTGGTCCCTAGATTAATCTCTAGCTTCCTTTCAATTGACATTTATATCCAAAGACTACCCCTTTCAGCCACAATCACATTTATGTATCAGCAGTGTTAGTTATACTCACTCACCATAATGTGTTACCATCAACTATATTCATTTTCACACTTTTACAGTAAATCTTATTAAAAATTTTACATATATTAAGCATCAGCTCCCATTCTCACTCTACATTCTGTCTCCTAGTGTCTTATACTCTAGAGTTTACCTCTGTGAATTTACTCATCTTATTTAGTTCATATTAGTGAGACCTTACGATATTTGTCCTTTTGCATCTGGCTTATTTCATTCAACGTAACATCCTCAGTGTTCATCCATCTTGTCATATGCATTCCAAGTTCATTTCTTCTTGCAGCTGAATAGTATTCATTGTATGTATATGCCACATTTTGTTTAACCATTCATCAGTTGGTGGAAATTTGGGCTGTTTCCATATTTTAGCAATTGTGAATAATGCTGCTATGAACATTGGTGTGCAAATGTCAGTTTCCTTGCTTTCCTATATTCAGATTCTTGAGTTATTGCCAAACTCTCTTCTACAGAGGCTGCACCATTCTACATTCCCACCCACAGTGAAGGAGTGTTCCTGTTTCTCCACATCCTCTCCAGCACTTGTTGTTTTCTGTTTTCTTTCTTTTTATAAAATAATTATCTTTCTATAAGGTGTGTAATGGTATCTCAATGTAGTTTTGATCTGCATTTCCGTAATAGCTAGTGATGTTGAACATTTTTTCATGCACTTTTTGGCCATTTCTATTTCCTCTTTGGAAAATGTCTATTTTAATTGGGCTGCTTGTCTTTTTATCATTGAGTTGTAAGTTCTCTTTATATAACATGGATATCAAACTCTTATCGGATATGAAGTTTCCAAATATTTTCTCCCATTGAGTAGGCTGCCTTCTTACTTTCTTGACAAAGTCTTTTGAAGAACAAGTGTTTAATTTTGAGGCAGTCCCATTTATCTCTTTTTTTCTTTCATTGCTTGTGCTTTGGGTGTAAGGTTTCAGAAACTACTGCCTACTATACGATATTGAAGACGTTCCCCTATATTTTCTTATAGGATTTTTATGATGGTGGCATTTATATTTAGGTCCTTGATCCATTTTGAGGTAATTTTTGTATAAAGTATGAGATAGGGGTCCTCTTTCTTTCTTTTGGATATGGCTACCCAGTTCTCCCAGCATCATTTGTTGAAAAGACTGTTCTGGCCTTACTGTGTGGTCTTGATAGCCTTGTCAAAAGTCACTTGATCCTAGATGTGAGGGTCTATTTCTGAGTTCTCAATTTGGTTCCATTGGTCAATATGTCTATCTTCATGCCAGTACCATTCTGTTTTTACAACTGTAGCTAAGTAATATGCTTTAAAGTTGGAAAGTGAGAGTCCTCCAACATCGTTCTTTTTTTGTGACAGTTTTGGTTATTTTGGGCCCCTTCCTTTCCAAATAAATTAGAAAATTGGCTTTTCCATTTCTACAAAGGAAGGCTGTTGGTATCTTTTTTGGGATTGTGTTGAAACTGTAAGTCCATTTGTGTAGAATTGACATCTTAACGATATTTAGTCTTCCAATCCATGAACATGAAAGATCCTCCCATTTATTTAGGTCTTCTTTGGTTTCTTTTAGCAGTATCTTATAGTTTTCTGAATATAGGTCCTTTGTGTCCTTGGTTAAATTTATTCCTAAATATTTGATTTCTTTGTTGCTATCATAAATGAAGTTTTTTTCTGACTTCCTCCTTGGTAGTGTATAGAAATGCTACTGATTTTTCATATTAATCCTGCCACTTTTCTGAGCTTGTCTATTAGTTCTAGTAGCTTTGTTGTGGATATTTCTGGATTTTCTAGATATAGGATCATGTCATCAGTGAATAGGGACAGTTTTACTTCTTCCTTTCTTATTTGGATGCCTTTTATTTCTTTTTCTTCCTTTACTGCTCTAGCTAGAACTTCTAACACAGTATTGAATAACAGTGGCAACAGTGGACATTCTTGTTTTGGTCCCGATCTCAGCAGGAAAACTTTCAATTTTTCACCATTGAATACAATACTAGCTGTGGGTTTTTCATATATGTACTTTACTATGTTGAGAATGTTTCCTTCTATTCCTATCTTTTGGAGTGTTTTTATCAAGAAAGGATGCTATGTTTTGTCAAATACCTTTTCTGTGTCACTCGAGAGGATCATTTGATTTTTCGTCTTCAATCTATTAATGTAGTTTATTACACTAATTAATTTTCTTGTGTTGTATCACCTTTGCATACCTGGGATAAAACCTACTTGATCGTGGTGTGTAATTCTTTTAATGTGCTTTTGAAGTTGGTTTGCAAGTATTTTGTTGAGGAATTTTGTATCTATATTCATCAGAGATATTAGTCTGTACATTTCTTTTTTAATAGTATCTTTATCTGGTTTTGGTATTAGGCTTTATAGAATGAGATTGTTAGCATTCCTTCCTGTTCAATTTTTTAAAGAGCTTGAGCAAGATTGGTAACAATCTTTGAATGATTGTTAGAATTCCCCTGTGAAGCCCTCTGGTCCTGGGAATTTCATATTTGGGAGGTTTTTGATGACTATTTCAATCTCCTTACTTGTGATTGGTTTGTTGAGGTTTTCTCTTTCTTCTAGGGTCAGTGTATGTGTATTTCTAGGAATTTGTCCATTTCATCTACATTGTCTAGTTCATTGGCATACATTTTTTCATAATATACTCTTATGATCTCTCTTATTTCTGAGAGTTCAGTGGTAATCATCCCCCTCTCATATCTAATTTTATTTGCATTTCTCTCTTTTTTTCTTTGTCAGTCTAGCTAAGGGTTTATTGATATTGTTGATCTTCTAGAAGCACCACCATTTTGGTGGTGTTGATTCTATTGTTTCGGGTTTTTTTTGTTCTCAATTTTATTTATTTCCACTGTGATCTTTATTATTTCTTTCCTTCGGCTTGGATTGGGATTGGTTTGCTGTTCTTTTTCTAGTTCCTCCTGGTGTGCAGTTAGGTCTTCGATTCTAGCTTTTTCTTCTTCTTTGATGTAAGCATTGAGAGTTATAAATTTCCCTCTCAGCACTGCCGTTGCTGTATACCATATGTTTTGATGTGTGCTGTTATCATTTTCATTTATCTTGAGATATTTACTGAAATTTCTTGCAATTTTTTCTTTGACCCACTGGTTATTTAAGAGTCTTGTTTAATCCTCATATATTTGTGAACTTTCTCTCTTTACATCTGTTATTGAATTCCAGCTTCATTGCATTATGACCATAGAAAGTGCTTTGTATAATTTCAATCTTTTAAAATTTATTGAAACCTGTCTTGTGACCCAACATATTGTCTCTCCTGGAGAAGAAGCCATATAAAGAATGTATATCCATGTAAAGAATGTATATCCTGCTGTTTTGGGGTGTAATGCCCTATAAATGTCTATTAGGTCTAGTTCATTTATCATATTATTCAAGCTCTCCCTTTCCTTATTTATCCTCTGTCCATATGTTCTATCCATTGCTGACAGTGGCATATGGAAGTCTCCAACAATTATTGTAGAGATGTCTATTTCTCTCTTCACTTTTGCCAGTGTGTGCGTCTTGGGGCACTCATATTAGGTACATAAATATTTATTATTATTATTTCTGCTTGGTGAATTGCCCCTTTTATTAAATATAAGGACCTTATTCATCTCTTATAACAGTTTTGCGTATAAAATCTATTTTATCCAATATTAGTATCACTACTCCAGATCTTTTTTTGTTATTATTTGCGTGGAATATCTTTTTCAAACCTTTTACTTTCACCTTGACTTTGTCCTTATGTCTGAGATGAGTCTCTTGTAGATCATATAGATGGCTCATATTTTTTGTCCATTCTGTCAGACTGTATCTTTTGATTGAGGAATTTAATCCATTAGCATTCAATGTTATTACTGTAAAGGCTTTACTTTGTTCATTTTATCTTTTGGCTTTCTGTTGTCATTGCTTACTTTTGTCTGTATTTTCCCCCTGTAATTTACCAGTAATCTTCATTGAAACACTCCAAGTCTCTTGCCCTTGTTTTTTCATTTTAGATTATAGCATTCCCTTTAGTATCTCTTTTAAATCTGATCTTTTGGTAACATACTCTCTGTTTTTGTTTGTCTGTGAAGACTTTAAACTCACCCTCATTTTTGAAGGATGGTTTTGTGGATAAATAATTTTGTGGATAAAAAAATGTGTTCTTAATTTTCTCTTTCAGTACCTTAAATACATCTTACTACTTTCTTCTGCCTGCATGGTTTCTTATGAGAGATTGGCACTTAGTCTTATTGAGCTTCCCTTGTGTGTGATGCACTGCTTTTCTCTTTCTGCTTTCAGAATCCTCTCTTTATGTCTGGTATTTGTCATTCTGAATAGTACTTTACTGGGAGTAAGTCCATTTGGATTTATTCTATTTGGGGTGCTATGTCCTTCTTGGGTATTGATAGTTATGTCTTTCATAATGTTGAGAACTTTTCGGTTATTATTTCCTCCAATATTCTTTCTGCCCCTTTTCTGTTCTTTTCTTCAGGGACATTGATAACACTGTGTTTGTGTATTTCACATTCTTTCAATTCCCTGACATCCTGTTCCATTCTTTCCTTCTTTTCACTTTGTTTTCCTGTCTTTTCAAGTTCAGTTGTTCATTCCTCCAACTCACTAATTCTGTCTTCCATTAATTCAATCCTGTTGTTACACGCGTCTAATGTATTTTTTTTTTTTTTAATCTCACCCATTGTGTCTTTCATTCCCGTAAACTCTGTTACTTTTCTGTGAAGGCTTTCAAATTGTTCTTTATGTTCACCTGTGTGTTTTTCCTGATATTCTTTATCTCTTTAGTCATATTTTCCCTCAGATCTTTGAATTAAGAAATTTGTGTGGTTATCATTGATTAGTCATCTTAAATCCTGTGTCATTTTAGGATTTTTGGTTTGTTCCTTTGGCTGGGCCATATGTTCCTGTTTATGAGTATGGCTTGTAATGTTTTGCTAATGTCTAGACATCTGAGTATGCTTGTGAATTTACTCTGACAGTCAATTTCTCTCTCTTGTCTAGTGGTTTTGTTCCATGACTCTTCTTTGATTTTTGGCACAACTTATTTTAAGTTTTTAAAATTACACAGCTTAAGTTATCAAAATAGGACCAGGGACTCACTAATGGGGTGCAAATTTGCTACAAATGGGCTGGAACCAAAGACTACTAAAAGCACTTTTTCTCCTTGCAGTTTACCTGCCGGCCAGCAGATGGTGGTAGTCAGCTTTTTTTTCCTAGAAAACCTCTCTTTGAACCTCCACTTGCTAGTGATTCTGGTCTGGCCAGAGCCAAGATTCGTAGTGGCCTCTGCTGGCCAAATTCACTGAAGGGACACCACTCTCCATGCTCTGCACACCTTCTCTCTTCTCAGGGAGGAAGACATCTGTTCTCATCTCAGTTGGCTGCAGTGAGCCATGGGTTTTATCTAGGCTCTTTGCCTTGAGGGTACCGTTTCAGCCATGGGGATTAGTAACTCATGATTTTCCTTTCAGCTTCTTTACCTCTCCATCCCTTGCCCTCCTGGAGGATGCACAGTACTCTCCTGGACTGCAGATCTCCAAGCTTTTTGCCCTTCCTCTGTTGTCTTTGTGAGAGAGTTGAGCCCTGCTTACTCTGATGCCATCTTCCTGGAACTCCCCACTATGTTTTTGATAGCACTGACAGAGCACTTAAGCACATAAGGCTATTAATCAATTATCCTCATTCCTATGCTTTAATCTGAGTTAAAAGGCTGATGTATTCAAGGTTCACTGCCACTACTTCTGCCAAATTTCTTCAGTCATCTCTCTTGCAAGCAGATCATTTTCTCTTGCAGCAGGAAGGGATTACAGGAAATATACTCTGAATTCTTGCATGTACATTACTGTTTTTCAGTCTTTATACTTGAATGTTTTGCTGGGTAAATTCCTTGGCTCCCTTTTATCCCCCTTTCTTTTCAACTCCCTTCCTTTCCCTTCTCTTCTCTTTTTCTTTTTAGTATATTGACTATGCTACCTGTGGTAGTTTAAAGCTGTATGTACCCCAGAGAAATGTGTTCTTAATTTAATCCATTTCTGGGGAGTGGATGTAGCTCAAGTGATTGAGCTCCTGCTACCCGTGTATGAGGTCCCAAGTTTGATCCCTGGTACCTCTTAAAAACAAAACAGACAAACAAATGGAAAAAACCAGCTCTCATTGGGGAGTGGATGTGGCTTAGAGGTTGAACACCTGCTTCCCATGGTCGAGGTCATGGGTTCATCTCCTGGTACTTCCTTAAAACAGAAAATTTTAATCCATTTCTGTCTGTGTGTACCCATTGTAAGTAGGACACCTTCAGTTAAGAAGGTGTGTCCCAACCCAATCAGGATGGGTCTTTATCCTATTACTGGAGTCCTTTATAAGGAGAGTGCAATTCAGACAGACAGTGAGAAAGCTACAGGAAGCAAGAGGCTGGATATCAACAGATACTGGAAGAAAAGCAACAGACCAGCAGACATCACATGTGCTTTGCCACGTGGCAGAGGAGCCAAGGGTTGCCAGCAGTCAGCCCCAGAAAAAACATTGCCTTGATGATGCCTTGGTTTATACTTCTTTTTAGCCTCAAAACTGTGAGTGAATATATTTTCATTGTTTAACCAACCCATTGCATGGTATTTGCTTGAGCAGCCTAGGAAACTAAAACTGATTTTGCTAATGTGATGGTTAAATTCACGTGTAACCTTTGGCAGGTAATGATGTCCAGCTGTCTGGTCAAGCAAGCACTGGCCTGACTGTTACTATAAGGATATTTCATGAATTTAAATAATCAGTAAGTTGATTGCATCTATGACTGATTACATATACAACCAACTGAGCAGATTGCCATCAACAATGAGAGAAGTGTTGTTTTAGTTTGCCAAAGGGCTGCTGATGCAAAGTACAGAAATGGGTTGGCTTTTATAAAGGGGGTTTATTTGGTGTAAAAGCTTTCAGTTCCAAGGACTTGAAAAGTCCAACTCATGGCACCATAAGAGGAGCTTTCTCACCAGACTCAGCTGCCACATGGTAAAGCAAGATGGCCACCAATCTCTGCTGAGGTTTCTGCGCTTTTGCAAACCTGACATAGGGCTTGTTTCTTACTGGGTCTCCTCCCTGGGCCCCAGCTCTTTGAGTGTCTCGGGGGCTTCTCTCCTTGCAGCTCAGCTGTTGGCAAATCTGTAATCTTTTCTCAATCACATGGCAGCTCCCTTTTTTCTTTGTGTGTCTTTCTCTGTGTCTCCATTTTTATCAGATTCAGCAAGAAGGTGGAGCTTCAACTCAAGTTACACCTCACTGATGTAATCTAATCAAAATGTTCTCACACAGGAATGAGTTAGTTCTCTTTTGGGGATTAATAAAAGAATTTCAAACTGCTACACTCCATCATCTGAATCCGAAAAAGACATGTCTTTCCATATGCAAAATACATTCATTGCAGCACAATATTCCAAAAAGCTTAAATAATTTCAGTAGCAATGCTAAGTACAAAATCACATCAAAATCAGTTATAGGCATGCAGTTTGTCTTGGGACCAAGTTCCCTCTGGCTGAAGACCTGTGAAACTTAGAAAACAAATTGTTTGCTTCTAATATAAAAAAGAGGGACATGCACAGGATAAACATTTGCATTACCATAAGGAGAGATTGGAAGGAAAACATGAGTCACAGGTTCCCAACAGTTCCAAAAACCTTCAGAGCATGTTCCATTAGATTTCAAAGTCAAAATGACATCATACCCACAGTGTTGGATTAGTTCTCTTTTTGGGATTCATTAAAGAATTTCAGACTGCCTCAAGTCTCATCCAATCAGTTAAAGGGCATAAAAGGAGAAGTGATGATTTCAGCAGTCTGAAGAGAAACTTTCCATCTCTATTTCATCTAGCAAGCTTCTCCTGAGGAATTCACTGAAAACCTTCATTTTAGTTTCCAGCTTGTGGCTTGCTCTACAGAATTTGGACTTTTCCCTCCCCACGTTTGCAAGAGACTATTCTTACAAAAATGTCGTAATATTTACAAAATACATATTCTGTTGCTTCTGATTCTCTAGTGAACCCTGACAAATACAGGTACTGTGAGAGTGGGGTGCTGCTTTTGTAAACACCAAAAATGTGGAAACTGCTTTGGAATTGGGTAATGTGTAGAGACTAGAAGAACTGTGAGGTGCTTTTTAGAAAACTAGGTTGATTTGAAACTGTTTGTAGAAGTATGGAT
>JAQZBX010017209.1:0-29710 GCA_029593785.1 Cabassous unicinctus | reverse complement strand
GGTTACATCATTAATTCAATCTTTCTCTCTCAACACTGCCTTTGCTTTATTATTTTAGGTTTTTGTTTTCATTTGCCTCAAGATATTTTCTAATTTCCCTTGTGATTTCTTTGACCCTTTGTTTAAGAGTGTATTGCTTCATTTCCACATATATGTAAGTTTTCCATTTCTCCCTTTGTTATTGATTTCTGGCTTTATTCCATTGTGGTTAGAAGAGACACATTGCATGTTTTTAATATTTTAAAATTTATTGAGACTTGTTTTGTGTCCTCACATATGGTCTTTCCTCAAGAATAACCCGTGTGCACTAGAGAAGAATGTGAATTCTTTTACTGTTGAATGAAGTATTCTATATGTACTTGTTAAGTCTCAGTTTAAAGTCTCATTGAAATATTTTATTTCCTTATTAATCTTCTGTTTGGATATTCTATACTTTATTGAAAGTGGTATATTGAAGTCTACTATTAGTATAGAACCATCTATTTCTTCTTTCAAATCTGTCAATATTTGCTTCATATTTTTTTGGACTCTGCTGTTATGTGCATATATACTTATAATTGTTTTGTCTTCTTGTTGAAATGACCCCTTTATCATTATTTAGTGACCTTCTTGTTCCCTCCTAACAGATTTGACTTAGTTATTTTTATCTGATATTAATATAGCTACCTGCGCTTTCTTTTGGTTACTAAGTGTATAGCATTTTTTCCCCCATCCTTTCACTTTCCATCTACTTGTGTCTTTGAATTTAAGGCAAGTCTCTTGTAAACAACGTAAAATTGGGTGATGCTTTTTAATCCATTTTTCCTGTATTTGCCTCAGAGGATGTCTTAGTTTGCCACCGGGGTTCCAATGCAAAGTACCAGAAATGTGTTGGCTTTTATAAAGGGGATTTATTTGGGGTAAAAGCTTATAGTTCTGAGGCCATGAAATGTCCAAATTAAGGTACCATCAGAGATGCTTCTCACTGAAGTTAGCTCCTGGTGATCCTGATGTCCTTCCATGTGGCAGCCAGGTATGTGGTAGGGCTTGTCTCCTCAGTCTTGAGCTGCTCCTGGGTCCATCCCCTTGGGGGCCTCTTTCTCAGCCTCTGTGCTCTGCTGGTTCCAGACTCCAGGACCTCTCTCAGCCTCTCGGGCTTCTCTTTTTTTTTTTTACATTCCTCTTTCTCACATGGCAGGATCAATTTGGCAGCTTCCTTTCTCTGTGTGTGTGTCTCTTTCTGTGTCTCGTCTCTGTTTAAGCAAGATGGCAGAGACTCAACCCAAGTCATGCTGCACTGACATAGTCCAATCAAATGCAATCTAATCAAGTGATCTAAAGTGAATTTAATGCAATCAAAGAGTACCACACCCACAGGAATAGATTAGTTTAAGAGCATAATCTTTTGGGATTCATAAAAGAACTTGAAACTGTCACAGAGGGGAAGAGCAACACCCAGAAATCAGACCCACCTCAGTGAGGTTTCCTTCTTTCTGGGATTTCAGCTCCTCCACTCTTGGCCAACTTGGTAATTGTCCAAAACCTTTGAACAGATGTTTAGTATGTTTTACAGATGTTCTGTTTGTTCTTGGAAGGAACATTGGTCTGCTGTTAGTTGCTCCATCATTGCTAGAAGGGGAAGTCCCTAACTCATTCATATTATTAGCTACCTAATATTCTGTAATATGTATAATTCTAATCATTTAATTATTTTCTGATTTATGAACTTTTGGGCTCTGCCAATTTTTTTTTTTTTGGTTGTTTTTATTGCAAATAATTCTGAAATAAGCATCCTTATACATATATCCTTATGCTCCTTGGGCTTTTATTTCTGTAGGATAGATTTCTCTAGATGGGATTGCTGATGATTGCTGATGATTTCATTTTTAATTTTATAAGCCATCTTATTCCAAAATGTTAATGAGAATGCCCTGTTTTTATATCTACAATAGCACTGTTTTCAGTGTTTTAAGTTTTCATCTATTTGGGGAAAAATGGTATTTGCTTTTTAGAATTTGCATTTTCTTGCCTAGTAGTTGGGTTGAGCATATTATCTCATTTTTTCTTGGTTATTTTATTTCTTCTTTTGTAGATTGCCTTTTATTATGTTTTGCTAAGTAACTTTATACATATACACACACACACACACTCTTGGAAATTCTGGATCTATAGGTTTATGGTAAAGCTCTGAATCTAAATGGGTTTAGGAATTGTTAAGTGATTCTGATACCAAGGCAGATTAGGGGATTACTGCTTTGAGTAATGAAGTGCCAATTTTTTGGTTTTGTTTTGTTTCTGTAAGCTACTTTTTTTTTTTTTTTAATTTAAAAATGGAGACTAGAATTAGAACAGTTAGTCAAGAAATATTGATATTCCTTTGATTATTTATAATATAGAAGCCATGTTTTTTCCCTTAATTCCATTTTTTATTGTATTTTTATTATAGAAGTTGTGAACTTATAAAACAATGATACACATGTGTAGAATTCCCATACAACAACCCTTCACCAACACACCACACCGTTGTGGAACATTTGTTATAGTTTATGAGATAATATCATCAGTCTATTACCACTATCTATGGTCCATAGCATACATTTGGCATGTTTTTTCCATACCCCGCCCTCCCATTATTAACACAGTACATCTTTGGTATTGATACAAGAATATTACAGTATTGCTATTAACTATGGTCCATAGGTTACATTAATTGTATTTTTCCCATGCTTCTTCACATTCCTACCACCCTGCAATAATGAAGTACATCCATTCTAGTTTACAAAAGAACATTCCTGCATTTGTACTATTAACCACAGTTCTCATCCACCTCGGGTTCACTGTGTTATTCAGTCCCTATATTATTATTTAACTTTCTTTCAATTAAAATTTACACCCCTAGATTACTCTTTTCAGCCAGAATCCCATTTATAAACCTTACTGCATTCTTACTGTAGCATAGTATTCCATCATATGTATATACCACATTTTGTTTATTCATTCATTGGCTGATGGACACTTGGGTTGTTTCCATCTTTTGGCAATTGTGAGTAACACTACTATGAACATCAGTGTGCAGATGCCTGTTCATGTCACAGTTTTCAGTTCTTCTGGATATATTCCTGGTAGAGGAATTGCTGAATCAAATGGCAGGTCTATATTTAGCTTCCTGAGGAACCGCCAAACTGTCTTCCACAGAGGCTGCACAATTTTACAATCCCACCAACAGTGAAGGAGTGTTTCTATTTCTCCACATCCTTTCCAGCGCTTATTGTTTTCTGTTTTTTTTAAATTATGGCCATTCTATGTGGTATGATTTGATTTGCATTTCTCTAATAGCTAGTGATATTGAACATTTTTTCATGTGCTCTTTTGCCATTTATATTTCCTCTTTGGAGAAAGGTCTATTTAAGTCTTTTGCCCATTTTTAAATTGGGTTTCTTGTCTTTTTATTGTTGAGTTGTATGATCTCTTTATATAGAATGGAAATCAGACCATTAACAGAGATGTGGTTTCCAAATATTTTCTCCCATTGGGTGGGCTGCCTTTTCACTTTCTTGATGAAGTCCTTTGAATTGCAAAAGTGTTTAAGTTTGAAGCTGTCCCATTTATCTATTTTTTCTTTCATTACTCATGCTTTTGGTATTAGGTTTAAGAATGCATCACCCACTACCAGGTCTTGAAGATGTTTTCCTACGTTTCTTCTCAAAGTGTTACTGTTCTAGCTTTTATATTTAGGATGTAAAGCAGGTGTATAAGTATATTCAACAAATGGTGCTGGGAGAACTGGATATAAAAAAAAAGAAGAAGAAAAGTGTTAAATAAATGGGACCTCCTCAAAATTAATTTTTTTGTTGCTCGTGCTTTGGGTATAAGGTTTAAGAAATTAGAGCCTACCATAATATCTTGAAGATGTTTCCCTACCTTTTCTTCTAGGAATTTTATGGTGGCGATTTTTATGTTTCGGTCCTTGATCCATTTTGAGTTAGTTTTTGTATACGGTATGAAATAGGGATCCTCTTTCTTTCTTTTAGATATGGATATTCAGTTCTCCCAGCACCATTTGTTGAATAGACTGTTCTGCCCCAGCTGGGTGGGTTTGATACCCTTGTTAAAAATCACTTGACTGTAGATGTGAGGGTCTGTATCTGAATCATCAGTTCACTTCCATTGGTCTGTGTGTCTATCTTTATGCCAGTACTATGCTGTTTTTTGTTGTTGTTGTTGTTGTTGTTTTACCACTGTAGCTAGGTAAAATGATTTAAAATCTAGAAGTGAAAGTCCTCCAACTCTGCTTTTCCTTTTTAAGATGTTTCTGGCTATTTGGGACCCCTTACTCTTCCAAATAAATTTAATAATTGTGTTTTCCATTTGTTTAAAAAATGCTGATGGAATTTTTACTGGAATTGCATTGAACCTGTATATCAATTTGGGTAGAATTGACATCTTAATGATATTTCGTCCTCCAATCCATGAATATGGATTATTCTTCCTATTATTTAGGTCTTTTAAAATTTCTTTTAGCAATTCATTGTAGTTTTCAGAATACAATTGTTTTACGTCCTTGGGTAAGTTTATTCCTAAATATTTGATTCTTTTAGTCTCTATTTTAAATGGAATTTTTTTCCTAACTTCCTCCTCAGATTGTACATTGCTAGTGTATAGAAGCACCATTAATTTTTGTGTATTGATCTTTCTTGTATCCTGACACTCTGCTGGAATCGTTTATTAGTTTTAGTAGCTTTGTTTTAGTTTTTTTTGAACTTTCTAGGTATAGGATAATATCATCTGCAAATAGTGAAAGTTTTACTTCTTCCTTTCTAATTTGGATGCCTTTTATTTCTTTTTCTTGACTGATTGCTCTACCTAGAACCTCTAGCACTATATTGAACAACAGTGGTGACAGTAGGCATCCATGTCTTGTCCCTGATCTCAGTGGGAAAGTTTCAATTTTGCATTGTTGACAGCAATGTTAGCTGTGGGTTTTTCATATATGGCCTTCATCATATTGAGAAAGTTTCCTTCAATTCCTATCTTTTGTAGAATTTTTATCAAGAAAGGATGCTGTATTTTGTCAGATGCCTTTTCTGTGTCAATTGATAGGATCATGTCATCTTTCTTCTTTGATTTACTAATGTGGTATATTATGCTGTTTGATTTTCTTGTGTTGAATCACCCTTGCATGCCTGGGATAAAACCCACTTGATCATGATGAATAATTCTTTTAATGTGTTGTTGGATTCAATTAGCATGTATTTTGCTGAGGATTTTTGCATCTGTATTCATTAGGGAACTAGGTCTGTAATTTTCTTTTTTTCTAATACCTTCACCTGGCTTTGGTATTAGGGTGATATTGTCTTCATAGAATGAGTTTGGTATTGTTCCTTCTTCAGTTTTTTGGAAGATCTTGAGTAAGATTGGTATTAAATCTTTGAATCTTTGGTAGAACTTCCCTGTGAAACCATCTGGTCCTGGGCTTTTCATTTTGGGGAGTTGTTTGATGACTATTTCAATCTCTTTACTTGTGATTGGTTTGTTGAAGTCTTCTATTTCTTCTAGGGTCAGTGTAGGTTGTTAGTACATTTCTAGGAACTTTCCCATTTCATCTGCATTGTTTAGTTTGTTGGCATACAGTTGTTCATAGTTTCCTCTTATGAGCTATTATTTCTGTTGGGTCAGTAGTAATGTTCCTATTTTCATTTTTTATTTTTTTTATTTGCATCTCTCTTTTTTTTCTTTTTTAGTCTAGCTAAGGGTTTGTTGATTTTGTTAATCTTCTCAGAGGATCAACTTTTGGTTTTGTTAATTCACTCTGTTGTTTTTGTTGTTGTTGTTCTCAATTTCATTTATTTCTGCCTTGATCTTATTATTTCATTCCTTCTACTTGCTTTGGGAATAGTTTGATGTTCTTTTTCTAGTTCCTCCAGCTGCAGTTAGGCCATTGACTTTAGCTCTTTCTTCTTTTTTAGTATAAGCATTGAGGGCTATAAATTTCCCTCTTAGTGCTGCCTTCAGTGCATCCCATAGGTTCTGATATGTTGTGTTCCCATTTTCATTAGTCTCGAGATATTTATTGATTTCTCTCACAATTTCTTCTTTGACCCACTGATTATTTAACAGTGTGCTCTTTAATCTCCATGTATCTGTGAATTTTTCCTTTTTCTGCCTCTTATTGATTTCCAACTTACTCCATCAGGATCAGAGAAAGTGCTTTGTATAATTTTGACTTTTGACTTTGCTGAATTTATTGAAATCTGCTTTGTGACCCAACATATGGTCTATCCTGGAGAAAGATCCATGAGCACTTGAGAAGAATGTATATACTCCTGTTTTGGGATCCAGTGTTTTTTACATATCTTTTAGTTTTAGTCCATTTATCTTTTTCCAGCCTTTTACTTTCAATATATTGGTATCCTTGGGTCTAAGGTGAGTCTCTTATAGACAGCATATTAGTGGTTCATATTTTCTTATCTGTTCTGCCAGTGTGAGTTTTTTGATTGGGGAGTTTAATCCATTAACATTCAATGTTATTACTGTAAAGGCAATTCTTATTTCATCCATTTTGACCTTTGGGTTTTATCTGTCCTATTTTATTTTCACCAGTCTTTTTACACTTTCAGTTACTTTTAGTGATATAATCTTCATTTCTAGACTCTCTTCCAGGCCTGTCTCTCCTATCTTTTCTTTTCAGGCTGTTCTCTTGGATACAAACTCTCTGTTTCTGTTTATCTGTGAATATTCTAAACTCACCCTCATTTTTAAAGACAATCTTGCTGTATATAAGATTCCTGGCTGGCAGTTTTTCTCTTGCAGTATCTTAAATATATCATACCACTGCCTTTTTACTCCCACGGTTTCTGATGAGAAAGCGGCACTTAATCTTATTGGGTATCCCTTATATGTTAAGCATCACTTTTCTCTTGCTGCTCTCAGAATTCTGTTTGTCTTTGGCATTTGGCATTCTGATTAGTATGTGTCTTGGAGTTGGTCTGTTTGGATTTATTCGGATGGGAGTACGTTGTGCTTCTTGGGCACGGATATCTATGTCCTTTAATAGGGTTGGGAAATTTTCTACCATTATTTCTTTAAATATTCCTTCTGCCCCTTTTCCCTTGTCTTCTCGTTCTGGGACACCCTTGACACATATGTTTGCACGTCTCTTGCTGTCATTTAGTTCCCTGAGACCCTGTTCAATTTTTTCCCTTATTTTCTTCATCGGTTCTTTTGTATGTTCGTTTTCAGAGGCCATCTTCAAGCTCACCAATCCTTTCTTCTTCCTCCTCAAATATGCTGTTATATGCCTCCAGTGTTTTTGTTTTTGTTTTTTTCTTGAGGTACTAGGGCCGAGGATTGAACCCTGGACCTCATATGTGGGAAGCTGGCACTCAACCACTGAGCTACATTAGCTTCCCCAACTAGGTTTATTCGTTTGCTTGTTTGTTGCTTGTGTTTTTGTTTTTAGGAGGTACCGAGGATCGAACCTAGTACCTCATTTGTGGGAAGCAGGCACTCAATTGCTTGAGCTACATCTGCTTCCTCCAGTCTATTTTTATTTTTTTTTAATTTTTAATTTTTTAAACAGATATTTAGATTACATAAATATTACATAAAAATTATAGGGGAGTCCCATATGCCCTGCTCCCCACACCACCCACATTTGCCCCCATTAACAACATCCTTCATTAGTGTGGTACATTCATTGCAATTGTTGAACACATTCTAAAAAGAACATTGCCACTAAGCATGGATTATGGTTTACATTGTAGTTTATACTCTTTCCCACACAATTCTGTAGGTTATGGCAAAATATATAATGGCCTGTATCTGTCATTGCAATGTCATTTAGGACAATTCCCAAGTCCCGAAAATGCCCCTGTATTATACCTGTTTTCCCTCTCCCTGCCCTCAGAACCTCCAGTGGCCACTGCCTCCACATCAATGATATAAGTTCTTCCATTGACCTCCAGTCTATTTTTAATTTCATCTATTGTGCTTTCCATTCCCATAAGCTCTGCTATTTTTCTGTGTATGCTTTCACATTCTTCTTTGTGCTCACCTTGTGTCTTCTTAATATTCTTAATCTCTTTAGCCATCTCATTGAATTTACCAGGGAGGTTTTTTTGAACATGTATGATTAGTTGTCTTAACTTCTTTATATCATCTAGAGGCTTATCTTGTTCCTTTGACTGGGCCACATCTTCCTGTTTCTTGGTATGTATTGTAATTTTTTATTAGTGTCTTGGCATCTTGTTTACTAGATATATTTATTCTGGGCACAGTTTCTCTCTTTAGTTTAGGGCTTTCTTGCTGTTTCTCTCTTGCTGCTTGTGTTGTAGGAGCTGAGGATGTAGTTGGTACTGTAAGCTGTGGAGGCTGAAGCTGCCTGCATTGCCCCAGGGACTGATGAAACTTCTCCCACCTTTCTCCTCTGCCAGGGTTAGGGACAGAGCCGCAGCTGTGTGTAATAATCCAAGTCATGCAGGTGAAGACCATCTGTAATTGTCCAGAGAAACTGATGAAGCTTCACACCCCTTCCTCCCCTGCATGTGGCGGGGATGGAGTTGCAGGTGTGGGAAACAGTCTATGCTGTGCGGGTCCAAAATGATCGCAGTTGCTCAGATAGACTGATGTAGCACTGGCCTCCCTTCCCTTCCTGGGGAAGGTATGGGCCCTCTGGATTGCCCAACAGTCTAATCCGTGTGGGCTGAATGCATCTGCAGTTGCCCTGAGAGGCTGAGGAAGTACTGTCCCTTCTGCCCTTTAAGGGGTGGAGATGGAACCACAGGTACCCAACAGCTCAGTCTGTGTAGGCCAAAAGTACCTGCCATTCCCTGGAGAGGCTGAGGAAATGCCAGCCCCTTCCTATCCTATTAGGGGATGAGGGTGGATCCACAGGTACCCAGCAGTACAGTCTGTACTGGCTGAAGGTGCCTGCTGTTGCCTGGAAAGTCTGAGGAAACACAAGCCCCCTCCTATCCTATTGGGGGTTAGGAGTGGATCCACAGATACCCAGCAGTATAGTATGTGCAGGCCAAAAGTGCCTGCTGTTTCCTGGACAGGCTGAGGAACCACAGCTCCCCTCCATTCCTACTTGGGGGTAGGTATGAAGCTACAGGTGTCTGACTATTCAGTCTGTATGGGCCAAGAACACCTGCAGTTACCCAGAGAGGCTGGGAAAACACCATACCCCTCTTGTCCTATGGGGGGGTGGGGGTGGGAGTGGAGCCACAGGTGCCCAAAAGTCACTTCATGCAGAACAAAAGCACCTGCAGTTGCTCAGATAGGCTGAGGAAACACCAGCCCCCTCCTATCCTATGGGGCTGAGGGCAGGGGTGGAGATGGAAATGAAGGCACTAAAGAAACCAGTTCCTGAGAGACTGGTGCAGGTCCTACCAGCTTCCTCCCTGCTGGAAGTGGGGATGGACCCTAGGCTAGGGCGGGTATGGAGCTACAGGTGTCTGATTATTCAGTCTGTGTGAGCCAAGATCACCTGCAGTTACCCAGAGAGGCTGGGAAAACACTGCCCCTCTCTTGTCCTAATGGGGGTGGGGGTGGAGCCACAGGCACCCAAAAGTCAGTTCATGCAGGTCAGAAAAAAGCACCTGCAGTTGCTCAGATACACCAGCCCCTCCTATTCTGGGTGGATAGAAACTGGTCCCTACTGTCACTGTGATTTTACTTGCCAGGGGCAGAGTTAAAGTGGCAGTTACCGGCCTCTTTCTGACTTGGACAGGTTCAAACTTTAGCTGTTGTTAGGATTATACTTTAGCCAGCAGAATTTACTCATTGGTAGTTGAAGTTGGTGGCCAACCATCTCTTCCTCCCCCATTTTTGGCAAATGGAGCTTCTACTGCATGTAATACTCTACTCATACAACGTCACTGCAGATGGGCAGTCTCCTCTTTCCATTCTTTCAAGGATATTGGAAGATGCTCATCTGTTCTTCAAAACAGGTGCTTTAGATAGCTCTGGATGATTACTAACTGCCCTGTAGGATAAGCTGACTCTTGGAGTTCCTTACTCAGCCCCCATCTTCCCATGTTTTGTTTTGTTTTTTTCTTTTTAAGAGAATATCTGGATAGATAAACTATGATTCTTTTTTTTTTTAACAAATCAATTTTATTGATGCATATTAATAAAGCATAAATCCATCCAAAGAGTACAATCAGGGGTATTTGTTGTAATCACATATTTGTGCATTCATCACTTCAGTCATTCCTGGAGCTCTTTCATTATTCCAATAATAATAATAAACAAAAAACAAACAAAACTCAATCACCTCTCAGTCTCTCTATGCCTTGCCTGCCATACATAGCTGCTATTCTTTTTCCTTCTATTATATTTGTATTTATATTTTGTAAAAACAGTCTTATATATGCAATATCACCCAAATTTGTGTTTTACATGAGGTTTTACTATCTTATACAGTCTCGTGTTACAGTTTTTAGCTTTCCTTCTAGTAAAATACATGACCTTAGACTTTCCCTTTCAACCACTGTCATACCCATACAATAGCACTGCTAGTTACAAACACCATGATATGCTTTCAACATTTCTCTTCATTTCCAAAGATTTACAACCTTTTTACAAATTCTGCACAGATTAACCCTCAGCTTTCCATTCTTTACCCTCCTTCTATTTTCTGGTGACCTATATTCTAATTATTGACTCCATGAGTTTACACAATATATTTAGTTAATAATAGCACAGTCATATAGTATTTGTCCTTTTGTGTCTGGTTTGCTTCACTCAACATAATGTGCTCCAGGTTCATCCATGTTGTTATACGCCTCATGACCTCACTTCTTCTTACTGCTGCATAATATTCCATCATGTGTATACACCACAATTTGTTTATCTGTTCATCAGTTCATGGACACCTGGGTTATTTCCAATTTTTGGCAATCGTGAATAATGCCACTATGAACATCGATGTACAGATGTCTGTTCGTGTCTCTGCTCTCAGTTCTTCTGGGTATATACCTAGTAATGGTATTGCTGGGTCCCATGGCAAGTCTATATTCTACTTCCTTAGGAAATGCCAAACAGTCCTCCACAGTGGCTGTACCATTCTACATACAAGCAACAGTGAATAAGCGTTCCTATCTCTCCACATCCTCTCCAACATTTACAGTTTTCTGACTTTTTAATAGCAGCCAGTCTACTAGGTGTGAAATGGTATCTCATTGTAGTTGTGATTTGTATTTTTCTAGTCGCTAGTGATATTGAACATTTCTTCATGTGTTTCCTCACCATTTGAATGTCTTCTTTGGATAGTTGTCCATTCAAGTCTTTTGTCCAATTTTCAATTGGGTAGTTTGTCTTTTTATTGTTGAGTTGTATGATCCCTTTGTATATCATGGATATTAAACCCTTATTGGATATGTGATTACCAAATATTTTCTTCCATTGAGTTGGCTGCCTTTTCATCCTTTTGACAAAGAACTTTGAGGTGCAAAAGTGTTTAATTTTGAGGAGGTCGCATTTATCTATTTTTTCTTTTTTTTAAAAATTTTTAAATTTTTTTACCAGGAGGTACCGGGGATCGTACCCCAGTCCCTCCATATGGTAGACGGACGCTGAACATCTTGAGCCACATCCGTTTCCCTATATTTTCTTTTGTTGCTTGGGCTTTGGGCGTTAGGTTTAAGAAACTACCGCCTACCACAAGATCTTGAAGATGTTTTCCTACATTTTCTTCTAGGAGTTTTATGGTTGTTTTTATATTTAGGTCCTTGATCCATTTTGAGTTAATTTTTGTATAAGATGTGAGATAGGGGTATTCTTTCTTTCTTTTGGATATGGGTATCCAGTTCTCCCAATACCATTTGTTGAATAGATTCTTCTGAATAGCTGGGAGGGCTTGACCACTATGTCAAAGATCCTTTGACTTGTTGATGTGAGGGTCTATTTCTGGATTCTCAGTTCGGTTCTGTTGGTCATTGTGTCTGTCTTTATGCCAGTATAGTGCTGTTTTTACCACTGTAGCTAGGTAATATGCTTTAAAGTCCATAAGTGAAAGTCCTCCAACTTCGTTCTTCTTTTTTAAGATCTTTTAGCTATTCCGGGCCTCACACCCTTCCAAATAAATTTGATTATTGGGTTTTCCACTTCTGAAAAAAAAAAGCTACTAGGATTACGTTGAATCTGTAAATCAGTTTGGGTAGAATTGACATCTTAACAATATTTAGTCTTCCAGTCCGTTAACACGGAATGCCCTTCCATTTATTTAAGTCTTTTTCAGTTCCTTTTAGCAATGTTTTGTAATTTTCTGAATACAGGTCCTTTATGTCCTTTGTTAAGTTTGTTCCTAAATATTTGATTGTTTTAGTTGCTATTATAATGGCATTTTTTTTTCTGATTTTCTCCTCAGATTGCACATCAGTAGTATAGAAACACTACTGATTTTTGTGTATTAATCTTGTATCCTGCTACTTTGCTGAACTCATCTTTTAGTTTTAGTAGCTTTGTTGTAGATTTTTTTTTTAGGAGATTCTAGATATAGGATCATATCATCAGCGAATAGTGAAAGTTTTACTTCTTTCTTTCCTATTTAGGAAAATATTTAGGTGCCTTTTATTTCTTTTTCTAGCCTAATTGCTCTAGCTAGAACCTCTAGCACAATACTGAATAACAACTGTGACAGTGAGAATCCTTGTCTTGTTCCTGATTTCAGTGGGAAAGCTTTCAGTCTTTCACCATTGAGTACTATGCTAGCTATAGGTTTTCATATATACACTTTACCATATTGAGAAAGCTTCCTTCTATTCCTATCTTTTTGAGTGGTTTTTGTTTTTTGTTTTTAATCAAGAAAGGGTGCTGTATTTTGTCAAATGCCTTTTCTGCATCAATCAAGAGAATATGATTTTTCTTCTTCAATTTATCAATGTGGTTTATTACACTGATTGATTTTCTTGTGTTGAGTCACTCTTGTATACCTGGGATAAAACCCACTTGATTATAGTTTATAGTTCTTTCAGTGTGCTTTTGGATTCTGTTTGCAAGTATTTTGTAGAGGATTTTTGCATCTATATTCATTAGAGATATTGGTCTGTAATTGTCTTTTTTTATAATATTTTTATCTGGTTTTGGTATTAGGGTGATTTTGGCTTCATTTAATGAGTTTGGTAGCATTTTTTCCTGTTCAAATTTTGGAAGAACTTTAGCAAGATTGGTATTAGATCATCTTTGAATGATTGGTAGAATTCACCTGTGAAGCCATCTTGTCTTGGGCTTTTCATCTTTGGGAGGTTTTTGATGACTGTTTCAATCTCTTCACTTGTGATTGGTTTATTGAGTTCTTCTATTTCTTCTAGGGTCAGTGTAGGTGGTTTGTGTGTTTCTAGGAATTTGTCCATCTTGTCTACATTGTTGAGTTTTTTGGCATACAGTTGTTCCTAGTATCCTCTTATGATCTCTTTTATTTCTGTGGGGTCAGTGATAATGTCCCTACTCTGATTTTTTATTTTATTTATTTGCATCTTCTCTCTTTCTTTGTCAGTCTAACTAAGGGTTTTTCGAGTTTGTTGATCTTCTCAAAGAACCAACTTTTGATTTTGTTGATTCTCTCTATTGCTTTTTTTTTTCTTGATTTTAATAATTTCTGCTCTGATCTTTACTATTTTCTTTCCTTTGGCTTGGTTTGGGGTTAGTTTGCATCTCTTGTTCTGGTCCCTCCAGGTGTGCAGTAAGATCTTCAGTTTTAGTACTTCTTTTGTAATGTACGCATTGCAGGCTATAAATTTCCCTCTCAGCACTGCCTTTGCAGTTGACCATCTCAACTGGAAAAGACAGGAGAACAGAAAGAAAAGAGAATGGAAAAAATGGAACACAGTCTCAGGGAATTGAATTACAATGCAAAACATACCATCATTTGCATTATCAGTGTCCCAGAAGGAGAAGAGCATGGAAAAGGGCAGAGAGAATATTTGAGGAAGTAAAGGCTGAAAACTTCCCAACCCTTATGAAAGAAATAAATATCAATATCCCAAACAGAAGGACAATGCACTCTTCAGCTTTTGGCTCTTTCTTTGTTTTTATGAGAACATTGAGCTCTGCCTGTTATTCTGATGCCATCTTCCCACAATCTACCTATGATTCATTTTTAAAACACACACTATATAATTGTGTTGCCTACTGGGTCAACTTTTGCCAGTTTTGACATTATTTATATAGCCTCTAGCCATTGGGCAATTTGATGTAATTATGAATTCCAAATATATATATTGGTTTATGTTTGTAAACTGGTCTGCTAATCTGGGCATGATTAAGTTATGATTAGGGTGTTAACTGGGCCACATCAGTAGGGTGTTGAGCCCCACCCCTTGGTGGGTGGGGAATAAAATATAAAAGGCATAGCAAAGAGAAGTTTTGATGTTGGAGTCTTGTGCTGGAGCCCCGGGAAGTAAGAGAGCTTGGTCGTGAGGAAGGAGAGAAGACCCCGGGAAAAGAGACGAGCCATTCACCTGACACTTCACAGCTGGCCTTGTGGAGAGAGGCAAAGCCTAGAGAGCCTCATAGTCTACAGCTGACCTTGTGGAGGAAACAGGCGCTAAGCCCGGAGAGAAACAGAGCCCCGGGAAGAGAGGAACCCAAGAAGCCTGAACTCTGGCAAACGTTGGCAGCTGTCTTGCTCCAACTTGTGGCGATGGATTTTGGTGAGGGAAGAAACCTATGCTTTATGGCCTGGTAACTGTGTACTTCTACCCCAAATAAATACCCTTTATAAAAACCAACCCATTTCTGGTATTTTGTATCAGCACTCCTTTGGCTGACTAATACATAGCCCAAAGAAGAAAGAGATATTACTACAGTTATTAAGTCATGAATCCATGGTGTTACAGATATCTTTGTTCTGCAACACTTAGCATACAGAAATTCCATCTCTGAAATATAAGCCTTTAATTTCTGTTCAAAAAGGAAAAACAGTAACAAAACCTCAGATGTTATATTTATACTGTCATTTTTTCCTGTGCTGTTACCTTTTTGTATAATAGCGGCATGATCTGACAATTAATACTTATTAAATGCCAGCACCGTGCTTAGTGTTTTATATACATTTCCTAGTCCAATCCTATAGTAATTCCATGAAGTTATGATCATTATCTCTATTTTACATATAAAGCAGCTGAATCCCAGTTAGCTTAAGTTTCTTTCTTGTTTGCAGGTAGATTCAAAATGGCAAAGCCAAGATTCAAACCCTGATGTGTATGATTTCAAAGTCCATGCTCCAGTTTGATTTCTGCCTCTATCCCTGTTTTAGTTTGCCAAAGGGCCGCCTATGCAAAGTACCAGAAATGGGTTGACTTAAGGGGATTTATTTGGGGTAAATGCTTACAGTTCCAAGGCTGTGAAAAGTCTAGATTGAGGCACCATAAGAGGTGCTTTCTCACCAAAGTCAGCTGCCACATTTTGAAGAAAGATGACCACCAGTGTCTGCCAAGGTTTCAGCCTTCCTCTCTGGACTCACTGTCTCCTTTTGAGCTGCTCCGTGGGCCCAGCCTTTTGGGGCTTCGTGTTTAAGTGATCCTCTAGTCCTCTCTCTTACATGGCAGGATCAAACATTGTGGCTTCCTTTTCCTGTGTCTGTCTCTCTCTGTGTCTCCATTTTTAGCAGACCCAGCAAGAGAGTGGAGACTTAACTTGAGTCATACCTCACTGATGTAATCCAGTCAAAATGGTCTTACACCCACAGGAATGGATTAGTTCTCTTTTTGGGATGCATAAGAGAATTTCAAACTGCCACATTCCACCCTCTGAATCCCAAAAAAGACATATCTTTCCATATGCAAAATACATTCATTACATCATAATATTCCAAAATCCTTAAATCCTTTTAGTGGCAATGCTATGTATAAAATCACATCAAAATCAGTTATAGGCATGCAGTTTATCTTGGGGCAAATTTCCTTCTGTCTGTAGACCTGTGAAATTTAAAAAACAGGTTATCTGCTTCCAATATAGAAAGGTGGGACATACATTTGCATAACCATAAGGAGAGATTGGGAGGGAAACACGTGTCACGTGTCCCCACAGTTCTGAAACCTACAGGACATACTCCATTAGATTTCAAAATGTGAGAGTCATCCTTACAACGATGGTTTCCTCTGCTCAGTGTCTTATGGGGGGCCCACCCTTTCCTCTGAATTGTCTAATGGCCATACTTTTGATTCTACCCTCTTCAAGCATCTAAGTGGTTACCGAGTTCATACCTCAGTCTCCAAGAACATTGGGGTAGTGGCCACATTTTCCCTGATGTCTGGGGGACAGTCTCAACTCCCTTAGTACAGTGATGTGGTGGCAGCATTCTCCCTAATCTTTGGCATATAGGTCCAACTCCCTCAGAACAGTGGGGTGGCGACCTGACTCTTCAATCACTGGGGAATGCACTCTACCCTCTCTGTAGCCTGGGACAGCCAACTTGCCCTGAACAATGGGCTGGAAATCCACCCTCTTCAAATGCTGAGGAAAACCCACCCTTTCCAAACACATGGGTGGGGTCCGTCTCTTGGTCCGAGGAGATGTCTTAATTCCAGACCTCAGCTTCCAGGTTTTCCTCTTGAAACATTTTTTCCTTTAATCTCTCCCCTCCCTGTACCTTTTAGTCCAGGCTGACAGTGGCTTCATTCATACAGATTTCATAAAAAGCTTGTTGGTTCAGCATTCAGGAAACAGGGGTCCAAGCTGTCAGACAGTAAGACTATCTACAAGTCCTTCCTGGATAACTGCATTTCTAATCCTGACTTACAATTTCTAAGTTTAGTTAAGCCTTCACATGGACAACTAACCCCTTGAGGCTTGTTTTCCAGAAGATTGGTATTTCCCAAATCAGTCTCCGGTTTCTTTGTACCTAGCAGTTTACTTCTCATCTTATCTCTTTCCTCTTACATTTTGCTGTAAGCTGGTAGTAGAAGTCATGCCACATTTTCTACATTTTGTTTGGAAATCTGCTCAGCTAAATGTCCAAGCTCATCATTTTCAAATTCTACCTTCCATCTAACATCAGGAGTCAATTTTGATAAGTTCTCCGCAACTTTTAAACAAGGATTGCCTTTACTCTTGTTTCCAGTAGTTTCATCATTTGATTCTAAGGCCTTATTGGAATTAGCTTTAGGGTCCATATTCCTACCAACAGGCTCTTCAAAGCAATCTAGGCCTTTTCTATCAAGCATCTCTCAATTCCTCCAAAAAAGACCCTTTACCCATTTATAAAACCATTCCAGCATCTTTGGTAATTGCAAGCAGCATGACCCAACTCTCATGGTACCAATTTCTGTTTTAGTTTGCCAAAAACCTGCCAATGCAAAGTACCGGAAATGGGTTGGCTTTATAAAAGGGTTTTATTTGGGAAAAGCTTACAGTTTCAAGACTGTGAAATGTCTAAATTGAGGCAACATATGAGGTGCTTTCTCACCAAAGTCAGCTGCCATATATTGAATCAAGATGGCCACCAATCTGGGCCGAGGTTTTAGCCTTCCCCTCCAGGCTCACCATCTCCTCTTGAGCTTCTCTGTGGACCCAGCCTCTTAGGGCTTTGTGCTTAAGTGATCCTCTAGTCCTCTCTCTTACATGGCAGCATCAAACATTGTGTCTTCCTTTTCCTGTGTCTGTTTCCCTCTGTGTCTCCGTTTTTATCAGACCCAGCAAGAGGGCAGAGACTCAACTTGAGTCATGCCTCACTGATGTAATCCAGTCAAAATGATCTCACACCCACAGGCATAGACTAGTCTCTTTTTTTAGGGATTCGTAAAAGAATTTCAAACTGCTACAATCCCTCTAACAAATTTACCTTTCTCAAGATCATCGATTTATCTCTGTTTTGTCATATCCAGCGTTTAGTTTTCTACCTTTATGTTGTTCTACCTCTTAGTAAGATTTGCTACTGTTTAACATATACTCTTTTTAAAAAGGTGTTTATGTTTTTTTGTGTGTGTATCTTTCATTATTGCAAAGAAAGTCACATGATATTACAGGCTCATGATGGAAAATAACAGCCCACATTGCCCCTTGCCTTACACCTTAGAGATAATCACCTTACATTATTTTAGCTATTTACCTCTATTTTTCTATCTAACATGTTTATGTTTTAATTTCTTGATTCAGGTTTAGACATTATCTATTGGTTTCTTGCTAATGAAGATTTAGTTTTTTATAACCTGACTAATGGCTTTATGTACTTACAGGCATGCATTGTTTTATTGCACTTCACTTTATTGCACTTTACAAATACTATACATTTTACAAATTGAAGTTTTGTGGTAATAGTTTATTGAAAAAAGTCTTTGGTGCCATTTTTCCAGTAGCATGTGCTCACTCCATGTCATTGTATCACATTTTGGTAATGCTTGCAGTATTTCAAACTCCCATTGCTATGTATGTTATAGTGATCTGTGATCTGTAATCTTTGATGTTTCTGTTGTATTGTTTTGGGGTACCACGAACTATGCTCATATGTGAACTTAATCCATAAATGTGTGTATTCTGGCTGTTGCACCAATTGTCAGTTCCCTGTTTCTCTTTCTCTCTTTTGGTTCTCCTTGTTCCCTAAGACACAACAATATTGAAATTAGGCCAGTTAATAACCTTACAATGACCTCTTAAGTGTTTAAGTGAAAGGAAGGGTCACAAATCTATTACTTTAAATCAAAAGCTAGAAAAGATTACGCTTAATGAAGAAGGTATGTTGAAAGCTGAGATAGGCCTAAAGGTAGGCTTCTTGTGCCAAACAGTTTGCTAAGTTGTGAATGCAAAGGAAGAGTTCTTGAAGGAAATTAAAAGTGCTAATCCAGTGAGCACACAAATGATAAGAAAGTGAAACAGCCTTATTGCCTTTATGGAGAAAGTTTTAGTGGTCTGGATAGAAGATCAAACCAGCCACCACATTCCCTTAAGCCAAAGCCTAATCCAGAGCAAGGCCATCATAATTCTCTTCAATTCTGTGAAGGTTGAAAGAGGTGAGGAAGCTATAGAAGAAAGATTTGAAGCTGGCAGAGGTTGATTAATGAAGTTTAAGGAAACAAGTTGTCTCTATAGCATAAAAGTGCAAGGTGAAGCAGCAAGTGCTGATGTAAAAGCTGCAGCAAGTTATCCTGAAGATGTAGCGAAGATAATTCATGATGGTGGCAATGTAGACTAAACAGCCATATATTGGAAGAAGATGCCATCTAGGACTTTCATAGCTAGAAAGAAGAAGTCAGTGCCTGGCTTCCAAACTTCAAAGGACATGCTGATTCTCTTATTAGGGACAAATCCAGCTAGTGACTTTAAGTTGAAGCCAGTGCTCATTTACTATCCTGAAAATCCTAGGTTCCTTAAGAATTATGCTAAATCTATTCTGTCTCTGCTCTATAAATGGAACAACAAAGCTTGGATGACAGCATATCCGTTTACAATATGGTTTACTGAATATTTTAAGCCCACTGTTGAGATCTTCTCAGAATAAAAGATTCCTTTCAAAATATTAGTGCTCATTGACAATGCACCTGATCCCCCCAGAGCTTTGATGGAAACGTTCAGCGAGATTAATGTTTAAATGCCTGTTAATACAACATTCATTCTGCAGCCGTGGATCAAGGAGTAATTTCAACTACCAAGTCTTATTATTTAAGAAACACATTTTGTAAGGTTATAGCTGCCATAGGTAATGATTCCTCTGATGGATCTGGGCAAAGTCAGCTGAAAACCTTCTGGAAAGGATTGACTATTCTAGATATCTTTAAGAACATTTGTGATTCATGGGAGGAGAGTAAAGTATCAACATTAACAGGAATTCGGAGGAAGTTGATTCCAAACCTCTTGGATGACTTTAAGGGGTTCAGTGTTGGAAGTCACTGCAGATGTGGTGGAAAAGTGCAAGAGAACTAGAGTTAGAAGTGGATCCTGAAGTTGTGGCTGAATTTCTGCAATCTCATGATAAAACTTTAATGGATGAGGAATTGGTTCTTATGGATGAGTGAAGAATTGGTTCTTTTGGATGGTTTCTTGAGATGGAATGTACTCCTGGTGAAGATGCTGTAAACATTGTTGAAGTGACTACAAAGGATTTAGAATGTTTCATAAACTTAGTCTATAAATCAGTAGCAGGGTTTAAGAAGATTAACTCCAAGTTTTAAAGAAAGACTACTGTGGTTAAAATGCTATCAAACAGCATCATACAGTAGAAAAAAAATCTTTTGTGAAAGGAAGAGTCAGTCAATTGATGTGGCAAACCTCATTGTTGTCTTCTTTTAAGAAATTGCTACCCCATCCTTTAGCAACCACTACCCTGATCAGTCAGCAGCCATCAACATCGAGACAAGACCCTCCACCAGCAAAAACATTACGACTTGTTAAAGGCTTAGGTGACGGTTAACAATTTTAGCAATAACATATTTTTTAATTAAAGGATGTACACTGTGGTTTTTAGCCATAATGCTATTGCACACTTAATAGGCAAAAGAATGGTGTAAACATAACTTTTATATGCACTGGAAAACCAAAAAATTCATGTGACTGATGATGGAATATTATACAACTATAAGAAGAAATGAAGTTCTGACATATGACAACATGGATGAACCTGGAGGACATTATGTTGAGTGAAGCAAGCCAGACACAAAAGGACAAGTGCTATTTGATTCTGCTGTTATGAACTAAATATATTGTGTAAACTCATGGAATTAATAATTAGAATATAGGTCATCAGAAAATAGAATGAGGATACAGAATGGAAGGCTGAGGGTTAATCTGTGCAGAATTGGTAAAAAGGTTGTTTGTAAATCTTTGGAAATGAATAGAAATGGTGAAAGCACATCATAGTGTTTGTAACTAGCAGAGCTATTATAGGAGTATGACAGTGGTTGAAAGAGAAATTCTAAGGACATGTATATTACTAGAAGGAAAGCTAAAAAATGTAACATGAGACTGTATCATAGTGAAACCTCATGTGAAATATGAATATGGGTAATATTACATATATAAGACTGTTTTACAAAATATAAATACAAATAATCTAGAGAGGCAGAAACAGAGTAGGAGCTATGTACGGCAGGGGAAGCATAGAGAGATTGAGAGGTGATGAGGTTTTTTTGTTTGTCTTATTATTATTGGAATAATGAAATGCTCTAATAATGATTGAAGTGATAAGTGCAAAACTATGTGGTTATACCATATCATATTGATTGTACACTCTGGATGGATTTATGCTTTATTAATATGTATCAATAAAATTGATTTGTTAAAAAAAAAAGACTACTTGGTTATCCTGAAATACAGTTTGTATAGGAGAGGCAGAATAAATACTTTGTTTTTAATTGACAATTTTTGTAAGGAGTTGTTGGGCCTGATTATTACCAATGCTTTTTTTTTTTTAGTTTTGTGTCTTTATATATTTTTTAAAATTATCACTTTGAATGCGTGGAATTTCATAAACTGAATGTGTTTCAAAAAAATCATTCATGCGGCTCACTTTATTTTGACATTTACTTTATTATGGTAGTCTGGAACCAAACCCACAATGTCCTTGAAGTATGCTTTTGTCCTACCTGTATTTCCTTTTTGGTGAAGTGTTTATTCAAGTCTTATTCCATTTTTTAATTTTATTTTTGTTTTCTTGCTGTTGACTTTTGAGTGTTCTTGCCACATTCAGGATACAGTTATTTTTTGTATATATGATTAAAAATAGTTTTTCCCAGTCTATGGCTTGTCCTTTCTTTCTCTTAACAGAGTCTTTTGCAGAGCAAAAGTTTTTGCTTTTGATGAAGTTCAGTTGAAGGAACTTCTAGACTTTTTGAAAGTGGTTATACCTTTCTGCCTTCCCACCAGGAATGCATAGGAGTTACAAGTTATACACATTCTCACTAATGTTTTCGGTGTTCTCAGTCTTTTAAATTTTACCCATTCTAGTGCATATGAAGTGGTATTTCATTATAGTTTTTTAAAAGCAATTTTATTTATACATATTAATAAAGCATACAGTTCATCCAAGGTATACAATCAATGGTATTTGCTTTAATCACATAGTTGTGCATTCATCATTTCAATCATTATTAGAGAATTTTCATTATTTCAATAATAATAAAAAAACAAACAAGGAAATTCCTTACCTCTCAATCTCCCTATGCTTCCCCCACTGTACATAGCTGCTGTTTCTGGCTATTCTATCCAAAGTGTATAATCAATGGCTTTTAGTATAACCACAATGTTGTATATACATCATCTTAAAAATTTTAAAACAATTTCATTACTCCAAAAAGAAAGACTCCAACCCCTTAGCATTCTTTCCTCTGACCTACATAACAACTAATCTCCTTTCATCTGTATGAATTGACATATTTACATTTTATATAAATGGAATCATACAATATGTAGGACTTTGTATTTGGTCTCCTTCACTTAGTATAATGTTTTGGTTTTTTTTTGTCTGATATTAACATTGTATAGTATTAACTTACATTTGTTCAGCTTCAAGGAAAAATAGTCTTATATATGCAATAATATGCAATTATTTCACATAATAAATTTATATTTCACGTAATATATTTAGTTCATAATAGGGTAGTCATACAGTATGTGTCTGGCCTTTTGTGTCTGGCTTGCTTTACTCAAGATAATGTCCTCCAGGTTCATCCATGTTGTCATGTTTCATGACTTCATTTCTTCTTACCGCTTCATAATATTCCATCATGTGTATACTCCACAATTTGTTTATCCATTCTTCAGTTGATGGACACCTGGGTTGTTTCCAACTTTTGTTTGTTGTGAATAGTGCTGCTATGAACATTGGTGTGCAGATATCTATTCGTGTCACTGCTCTCAGTTCTTCTGGGTATATACCTAGCAATGGTATTGCTGGGTCCCACGGCAAGTCTATATTCAACTTCTTTAGGAACTGGCAAACAGTCCTCCTCTGTGGCTGTACCATTCTACATTCTCACTAACAGTGAATAAGTGTTCCTATCTCTCCACATCCTCTCCAACATTTACAGTTTTCCGACTTTTTAATATTGGCCAGTCTAATAGGTGTGAAATGATATCTCATTGTAGTTTTGCATTTCCCTAATCACTAGTGATGCTGAACATTTTTTCATGTGTTTCTTTGCCATTTGTATTTCTTCTTTGGACAGTTATCTTTTCAAGTCTTTTGCCCGTTTTTAAATCAGATACTTTGTCTTTTTATTGTTGAGTTGTATGATCTCCTTATATATCATGGATATTAAACCCTTATCAGATATGTGATTGCCAAATATTTTCTCCTATTGAGTCGGCTGCCTTTTTACCCTTTTGACATAGTACTTTGAGGTGCAAAGTTTTTAATTTTGAAGATGTCACATTTATCTATTTTTTCTTTTTTTGCTCGTGCTTTGGGTGTAAGGTTTAAGAAACTACTGCCTACCACAAGATCTTGAAGATGTTTTCCTACATTTTCTTCTAGGAGCTTTATGGTTGTTGTTTTTATATTTAAGTCCTTGATCCATTTTGAGTTAATTTTTTGTATAAGGTGTGAGATAGGGGCCCTCTTTCCTTCTTTTGGATATGGCTATCCAGTTCTCCCAGCACCATTTGTTGAATAGGCTGTTCTGGTCAAGCTAGGTGCACTTAATAGCCCTGTCAAAAATCGCTTGATTGTAGATGTGATGGTCAATTTTTGAATTCTCGATTTGGTTCCATTGGTCAATCTGTCTGTCCTTATGCCAGTACCATGCTCTTTTTACCACTGTAGCTAAGTAATATGCTTTCAAGTCAGGAAGTGAGAGTCCTCCAACTTCGTTCTTCTTTTTAAAGACATTTTTGGCTCTGCAGGGTCCCTTACCCTTCCAAATAAATTAGATTATTAGCTTTTCAATTTCTGCAAAAAAAGGCTGTTGGGATTTTTTGGGATTGTGTTGAATCTGTAAATCAGTTTTGGTAGAATTGACATCTTAATGATATTTAGTCTTCCAATCCATGACACAGAATGTCCTTCCATTTATTTAAGTCTTTAGTTTCCTTTAGCAGTGTTTTGTAGTTTTCTGAATACAGGTCCTTTATCCTTGGTTAAGTTTATTCCTAAATATTTGATTGTTTTAGTAGCTATTATAAATGGGATTTTTTTTCTGATTTCCTCCTCAGATTGCACATCAGTAGTGTATAGAAATGCTATTGATTTTTGCTTATTAACCTTGTATCCTGCCACTTTGCTGGACTCTTTTATTAATTCTAGTAGCTTTTTTGTGGATTTTTCAGGATATCTAGGTGATGGCAAGTCAGGGTTGCTAGTTTGGGGTGTTGGATGTGGGGGCGGGGTGGTTTGGGACAGGACGCATCTGGGGAAGGCTTCTAGAGAGTGTGTGAGTGTTCATCTTGCCATAGTGTGTTATACCAGTGAGTGGAGACCCACATAATGAGCAGCAAGGCGGTGGACTCCCATCTCGGGAGGCCTGTTATCTTCTCAAATAGAGGGGCAGGAGTCTTTCGAGAGCATAGGTGGTGCCTAAGAGGGGAGGACAGACCAGTGTGTCAAGCCCTCAGTGTTGCAAGTAACTGTGAATCTTGTCCTTCAAGGAGTGAAGCCTGGTGGTTGCCATGGGTCTTGAGGGGAGAGGGAGAGAAGAATAGAATAGATGGAACAGGGGGTATTTTGGGGGCGATGAAAGTGTTCTTCATGATCTTGCTATGATGGATACAGGCCATATTGAATTGCATCAAAGTTTGTAAAAGTGTATGGTCCAAAATATAAGCCATAATGTAAACCATTGACCATAGTTGGTAGCTATGTTTCAATATTTGTATATCAATTGTAACAAATGTACCATCCACATATAAAATGCTATCAGTAGGGGAAGGGAGAAAAGAGTAGGGTGTTGGGTATATGAGAGTCCCCTGTATTCGGTACTTGACTTTTCTGTAACCTAAAACTTCTTTGAGGACAAAATGAAAAAAGTAAGACACTGGGGCAATAAACAGAAGAAAATGTCACTGTACATAAAGGACAACACACCTTACAGTGATAAAAGGCAAAATGTAAGAAAACATTTTAAAAATATTTTTTCATTGTCCCAAATTTTTTTAAATTTTTTAAAAATTTTTTGTGTTTTATTTAAAACAATCATTATTATTTCATTTTCTTATTAATTATAGTTGGCTCTTTTATTGGCTTCATTTTTGAAGAAGTTTTGGATCACAGAAGGGTTACAGTAGTGGCAGAAGAGGATCATTGGTGTGGGGTGTCAGTGATGGGGGATACATGGGAGGAAGCTTACCTGGATATACATATAAGGCATATAAATGTGTTCAAATATTCATGGGACATTGTCACGGTGGGTAGAAATTCACACAGTAAATGAAGGAATATCAAATTCCCATCCTGGGGAGTTCTGCCGCACTCTCTAATGAATCAGCAAGAATCCCCCGAGTACAGGGGCAATGGCTAGTGAAGAAGGACGGTCCATTGACGAGCCCTTGATATTGATGACTGTGCATATGAACCATTACTCTTGAAATTGAAACTTAGCCTAGTCAACTTATTAATTTCTATAATAAAAGTCTGCTGGGATTTTTATTGTCTATGAATTGATTAGAGAAGAATTGACATCTTAACAAAATTGAGTGTTTCAATTCATGAACACAGTAAATCTTTTTATTTATTTAGGTCTTTCATTTCTCTCAGCCATGTTTTGTAGCTTCGGGTACTTGCACATATTTTGTTAATTATATACTAAATATTATGTTTTTGATGCTGTTAATAGTATTGTGATTTAAATTTTAAATGATTTACCATTAGTGTATAGAAATACAATGAATTTTTGTAAGGATATTTTTCTATATTGACTAAGAATCCCGAAATAAGTGAACTGCCATTCACTTATTATTTCTAGTATTTTCTTTTAGATCAGGGTTTCTTAACCTTTTTTGTCCTACAGACCCCTTTGCTAGTCAGGTGAAAACCATGGACCCCTTCTCAGAATGTAGCAGCAGATAGTTTTATAACACTCAACATCAAAGTGTCCTTAAATTAAATTTTAGTATTATTCAAAGTTAAGTTTTATAACTTTCCCATAATTTCAATACCTGATAACCTAACACAGGTTTAACATCTGTTCAAATGGTCATTTTAGGCAAACATTTAGAAATTTGAGTTTTCCCACAGCATCATAAAACCATCTCTGGTATCCTTACCAACCTTTTTGCAGACAGTTATCTACTGCACTCAGAATACGCTACATCAAAATAAAAATCATACCAAGTCCAAACTATACTATGTATTATTTAATAAATATATCAAAACAGCTCCAACACGTCCCCACAAGAATAATGTTTTTTTGAATTTTCAATTCAAGCTCACAAAACCCCTGAAATCTTTCCATGGACCCCCAACAGTTAAGAACACCTGTTTTAGATGTCTCAAGATTTTCTATATTATCAATTATGTTATCTGTGAATAAAGACAGTTTTATTTCTTCCTTTTAAATCTCTATGCCTTTTATTTCTCTTTCTTTTTTCATTGGCTAGGGATTAGGTACAGTGTTAACTAGAAATGCTGTTGGGTGGACATCCTTGCCTTGATTTTGATCTGAGGGGAAAATATGTCACCACTAAACATGATGTTAGCTATAGATTTTCCCTAGATGTCTCTTCTAAGATTGAGGAAATTTCCATTGCCTTACTTATTTTATTACTGTTCTATCATTTACTGAGAGAAGAATGTTGAAATCTTTATAATTGTAGATTGTCTATTTTTTACTTGGTTTTGTAAGTTTTTGCTTCATGTATATTGATGCTTGGTTTTTAGGTGCACATATTTTTTCGGATTGTTCTGTCTTCTTGGTGAATTGATTCTTTTATCATTATAAAATATTCTTTTTTATTTTTGGTCATACTGTTTGTCTTGAAATCCATGTTATTAATATTTCAACTCCTGTTTTCTTATGATTAGTGTTTGCATGGTATATTTTTCCATCCTTCTGCTTTTAACCTGTGTTTAAATATTTAATATATCTCTCTTATAAACATCATAAACGTCATATAGTTGGGTCTTGCTAAGCATTAGTCCATTTATATAAAGTAATTATTCATATGGTTTGAGTGTAAATCTTTTGTCTTTCTAATTGTTTCCTACTTTTCCCATCTGTTCTTTGTTATTTTCTTCTTCCTTTCTGGCCTTTTTTTGGGTAAAGTGATTATTTCTTAGTATTCCGTTGGCCTATTGGTGATACCTTTTACAAAATTTATTTAGTAGTCAGTCTAGTGTTTAGTTTTGTATCTTTAACCTCTCAGATAAATAAAATTATAACAATTCATTTATACTGTAACCTTACAACAGTATACTTCCAGTATCCCTTTCCTGTCTTTTTTGCATTTGACTCCACATCTGTCATAACCCCCACAATACATTGTTTTTTTATTTAAACAGGTACCTTTTAAAGAAATTAGGAGTAAATAATTCTTTTATACTTATCCTCACATTTATTAAATTGGTGCAAAAGTAATTGCAGCTTTTCATTGTTGAAATTTGCTGTTTGATACTGGAATACATTCTTAAATAAATGTTGTTATGCTATACATCATTTTAATGTGCATTTCTCGCTTTATGTTTTTTTACTAATGACTTATTACTTGCTGTTTATTTTATATTTATTTTGGACTATGGAATGATGTTAGACAAAAAGCAAAATTGAGCGAGTTTCTTATTCGAGTTCAAAATAGGTCGTAAAGCAGTGGAGACGACTGCAACATCAACAACGCATTTGGCCAGGAACTGCTAACGAACGTGCAGTGCAGTGGTGGTTCAAGAAGTTTTGCAAAGGAGACGAGAGCCTTGAAGATGAAGAGCGTAGTGGCTGGCCATCAGAAGTTGACAACGACCAATTGAGAGCAATCATTGAAGCTGATCCTCTTACAACTACATGAGAAGTTGCCGAAGACCTCAACGTCGACCATTCTATAGTTGTTTGGCATTTGAAGCAAATTGGAAAGGTGAAAAAGCTCAATAAGAGGGTGCCTCATGAGCTGACCGAAAAAAAAAAAAAAATCATTGTTCTGAAGTGCAGTCTTCTCTTATTCTATGCAACAACAATGAACCATTTCTCAGTCGGATTGTGACATACGATGAAAAATGGATTTTATACGACAACTGGCGATGACCAGCTCAGGGGTTGGACCGAGAAGAAACTCCAAAGCATTTGCCAAAGCCAAACTTGCACCAAAAAAAGGTCATGGTCACTGGTGGTTTGCCGCCAGTCTGATCCACTACAGCTTTCTGAATCCCAGTGAAACCACTACATCTGAGAAGTATGCTCAGCAAATTGATGAGATGCATCGAAAATTGCAACTCCTGCAGCCGGCATTGGTCAACAGAAATGGCCCAATTCTTCTCCACGACAATGCCCGACCGCATGTCGCACAACCAGCGCTTCAAAAGTTGAATGAATTGAGCTACAAAGTTTTGCCTCATCCGCCATATTCACCTGACCTCTTGCCAAACGATTACCACTTCTTCAAGAATCTCGACAACTTTTTGCAGGGCAAATGCTTCCACAACCAGCAGGATGCAGAAAATGCTTTCCAAGAGTTCGTCAAATCCCAAAGCACAGATTTTTACGCTACAGAAATAAACAAACTTATTTCTCTTTGGCAAAAATGTGTTGATTGTAATGGTTCCTATTTTGATTAATAAAGATGTGTTTGAGCCTAGTTATAATGATTTGAAATTTACATTCCGAAACTGCAATTCCTTTTGCACCAACCTAATAACATTTCTGGAGCTCTTCATTCCTTCATGTAATATAATTTTTAAAAAATTGATTTCATTTGCCTTTACTCTGCAGAACATCTTGTAACATTTGTACATTGTAGGTATGCAGGTGAGATTCTTTAAGCTTTTCTTGGTCTGAAAATGGCTTCATTTAACCTTCAGTTTTGAAGGTTATTTTTTCCACTGGATATAGAATTTCAGGTTGGGTTTTTCCTTTGAACCCTTAAAGGAAACAATATTGTTTTAATGTCTTCTGGCCTGCATTGTTTCTGATGAGAAATCAGTAATAATTTTTTTTTCCGTTACTATTCTGTATATAATGTCTTGTATCTCTTGGTGCTTTTAAGATTTTCTGTTATTGATTTTTTAAAATAATTTTTTTCTTTATTTTTAAAGGAGCTTTAGATTACATACATGCTACATTGAAAATATAGGCGAGTCCCATATATCCCACCCTCTACCCCTCCCACATTTTCCCCCATTAACATCTTTCATTAGTGTGGTACATTTGTTACAATTGTTGAACACATATTGAAGTGTTGCTACTAACCGTGGTCTGTAGTTTACAATATGTTTTACATTGGCACCACACAATTTTATAGGTTTTGACAAAATGTATAATGGTTGATTGTTATTATGTTGTGCCTCAGTGTGATTTTCTTTGTTTTTATCCTCTTTGTCTTACATTGTGCTTCAGAATATGTAAGTTTATATTTAAAATTTTTTGAAAATATTTAACTGTTATTTCTGGAAATATTTTTTCTGCCCCAGTCATTTTTTCTTCTTCATATGATACTCCAGTTACAAATACGTTAGACTGTTTGACATTGTCACTGAGTCTTTGTTCAGTTTTCCTAATGTCTTTCTTGCCCTCTTTTCAGATTGAAAATTTTTCAGTTCTTGAATTTCCATTTATTTCCTCTTTTTTTGTATTTTATATTTCTCTACTGAAATTTATCATCTATTCACTTATTATGTTTATCTCTTTCTTTAAATCTTTGAACATGTTTATAATAGCTTTTTTTT
>JAQZBX010017208.1:0-35758 GCA_029593785.1 Cabassous unicinctus | reverse complement strand
CAAAATAGAATTGCAATTCTATTGTTAAGGAAGAAAAGGAGAGTGGGTATTGTGTGGACGATATACTATCCCTGGCACAGGAATCTTAACTGCCGTGACATCCCGCTATTATGATACACTGTTCCTAGAGGGATAATGTAACTTTTGGAAACAATGTAGCATTTCTGGTTAAAAGTCTGGATTTGGAGACAGTCCTGGGTTCGAATGTGACTCCATCACTTACTGGATGTGTGACATTGAGATATTTACCCAACTTTACTGAGCCCAAATTTCCTTATTTGCAAAGTGGGGATAATAATAGTATTACCTCATGGGATTCCTGTGCAAATTTAGTGATTCTGCAGGGCCCCTAGCACAGTGCTTGGCACCCAGAAAACTCTTGAGAAAGGTCTCTATTAAAGTACACAAAAACAGTTATTTAATTGTAAACTGTGAGTCATAGTCTTGTTTGTTCTGCAACAATGAGAAAAAGGCATGCTTTTAAATCAAGATGTACCAGACCTAAATAATTTATTATCTAACAGCTGGCACCAGAATTCCTTGTAGGAAGGAAACTGTCTTTGCATTGGAAATTATCTTGATAAGCCTGGTGGGGAACAGGGCAAGTCCTGAGAGCATGGCAGCCAAGAAGATGGCTAAAAGGCTCGGCATGAAGCCTGTTGATGGATGTGCCTCTGCTTCTGAGTGAGAAGAGAGTAGAGCAGAGGTTGGCAAACCATGGCCCATGGGCCAAATGTGGCCACTGCCAGTTTCTGTAGGACCCACAAGCTAAGAATGATTTTTACATGTTTAAATGGTTAAAAAACAAAAAATATTTCATGACATATGAAAATTATATGAAATTCAAATTTTGCTGTCCAAAGATACAATTTTAAATTGAACACAGCCATGCCTATTTATTTACATATGATCTGTGCCTTTTGAAAAACTTTTTATTTTGAAATATTTTCAGGACAGTTGCAAAAATAATACAAAACCACTTCAGAGGCTCTCTCTGCCTAGAGGAGCCCGCATCAAACCTTGGTGCGTATGTCTGTCCTTCTCTCCCATTTCTCAGGAAGCTCTGTTCTTTTCCCCCATTTCCCAATAAATTATTTTTACTGGCCTAAGTAAACTGGCATGTTCTTAAATTCTTTTATGGGACACAGCCAAGAACCTAGAGGAATCCAACACTTGCCCGGCTTCATTTGGCGAGCGTCAGCCAGGAGGTCTAGAGGCATGAAACCCTCCCCGACTCCCAGCAAGGGCTGGTGAGTCTCAACTTTTAATTATAGCCTGTCTGTGCCCTCTTTAAAGGGGTTCCTGGATAGGCTCGCACTGGACATAAACTCAGTCTGCCCACACTTCCGGCTGCCTCTTCGGAGGTGATAGGGCCAAGCGCGCATGCCGTGTACATCCAAGGAAGTTCTGGGTGGTGGGTGACCTGACGGGGCACATGGCCTGAGTCGAGCAGGAGTCTGCGGGCCCTCTCTGTGCGTTCAGATTGGCTATCACCCATTGTATCCTTTCCTTAGACTGCTACTTAACTCTTTTTAATTAGAAGTGCCTTTGATCTTCCAACTACTGCTATCCTCATTGTGGGTCTGTGAGATGCTTTAGAATGCCTTAGAAACTGAAAATGCATTTGTTAGAGAGGCATGAGCCCCACCCTCGGTAGTGCCCTGAGGCTTTGCTCCATCTCCCCCTAGGAAGACCCTGAGATTGTCTCAGGGGCCCCTGAGGCTGTTCACTGGCAAGTCACAGGACAATTAGTCTCTAGTTTTTATAATGGGCTTTTCATGTGGGGTTTAACTCTGGAACTCAGACCCTGGGAGTCACCATGAGATGAGCTCGCTCCCTTATGGCTAGCTCTTAAGACCTCTGGCAAAATAGGCAAAAGCATTTAAAGGTCACTAGCCAGACCCTTTCCTAGCAGGAAAGCCTGGCTTGGGGGTTAAAGTCTGGAAACTGAACCCAGAAGTCTCCCAAGACCTCTGAGGCTCTGGGGATGCCTAGAAACATAAAGCTCCCGATCCCCAGAACAGGGGGACAGCGAGCAGGGCTCCCTGATTTCCAGGATGATGGCTCAGTGAGCAATCCGTCAGGTCTGGCGGTAGGATGCCATCCAGACTGACGAACCCATTTCATCCTCCCCTAGGATAATGGGCAGCTCTTCCAGCATTCCAGCAGAGTCCCCGTTGGGGTGCCTTCCAGAAACTGGAACAACCTGCCTACTGATGGTCTAAAAAGAAAGAGGCTAATCTTTTCCTGCCATACCATGTGGCCACGGTGTGGCTGAGAGTGGGCTTTGTGTGGGACCCTGAATTCCAGTTAAACCTGTGAAAGAGAGAAGGACAGACAGATTTGAGGGCCAGAGAACACGTGGTCATGTCTCCTTAAAGGGGTGAGGAAATGTACTACCAAACTGGTCAATTTTAAATAAGCTCAGGGAAGTTACTCAGAGGCAGAACCTAGAAACCTAGCCTTATTTCAAAGAAAGCTCGTAGAGGCAATAAAAATACCCTCTTGGTAGACCCTAACTCTAGAGAACGATAGAGCCTTCTAGGAACTCCAGTCTGCCTTGGATATCCGTAGGAAGCTGCAAAAACTTTCCCTGGGCCCCCAAAGTTCCATTAATTCCCTTTTAGAAACAGCCGTCTCAATTTTCAGCAATCGAGACCATGCCGCCAAGATGGAGAAGGTAAGGAGGGGTGGGCACAGGGCTAGGACAGGCTTGCCTTTAACTGCCACTGTTAAAGGCACTGGTCACTTCAGGGCTACCCGAATCCAGGCTCCATGTCAGTAGGAACCTTGCCCCAAGCTGTCTCACCACGCTGACCTGATCGCTGACTGCTGTGGCCTTGCCCAGGGGAGGACGGATGGGCTTGAAGACACCTGTGAACCATCAACCAGGAGGCCTCAGGTGTCTCTTGAGGTGGCAGGTAAGAGTATTAATTTCTTAATTAACATGGGAGCCAATTACTGGGTCCTAGCCTGCCCTCTTGACCTCTCTAACCTTCATTGTGCCTCAGGAGGGGAGTAAATGGGGAAATAAGATCCAGGCCAGTTACTAAACCTCTCCCTTGTAGAATAAAGAACCTCCTCATATGCCATCAATTAAGATTAAAAGCTCCCTCCCTATTCCCTTGAGACACTCCAATTCTTTCCACAAAAAAAGCCCTGACGGGGCTTTATCCCTTGCCGGGACTTAACTAATGGCATACAGCTTCCAGAAGCAGCCCCAATTCGTGTCTTGTCAGGGGCAGGCCTTCTCTGGACCTCTTAGCTACATACTTAGCAGCTGCCCAGGGATTTTCCTGGAGGAACAAAGGTGGAGGGTCCTAAATGAGGTTTCTGCTGTGGACAGACACTGAGAGCTTTTTGTCTAGGTGATTCTAAAGGTAGGTCTTTCTCTAAGCTAAGCTACGTGTGTAAAATCCTCTCTTCTGTTCTAATCCGTGCTTGCTTTTACTTTGTTAGTCTGCTCGTGCCTAGGAACTCGTAAATCAGATTTGGGCTTCGCCTGGTACAAATTGGATAATGGTGAAAGGTACCCTAAAAATGAGTCTTTAAATGTAAATACTGTCTTGCAATAGAATTTGATGTATAAACGAAATCACATGGAATTAGTTCAGCTGCTAGAAAAGCAGGAAAACTTGGCAAAGTTGTCACTAATAAAATTGTTTTCGTTGCTTGGTTAATAAACAAAAGTCCCAATTTGCTTTAAAGTCATAACTTACTAGAAACTGTAACTAAGAGTTAAGATCATTATATAAATGCCTTTATATTATAAAACAGGGTAAGGATAATATCTGAAATTGCTATAACTGGCTGGATTTAGACTAATTTACCTTTGTTTATGCTTATTTCAGGTCTAAACACACCCTTGTGTGTGCTTACTATAGTAATGGTAATTATAAACTAAACTTACCTTTGATTATGTTTATTTTGTGACTAGCTTCACCTTGCCCATTAGACTTCAGCTATTGGGATGATAATTCTAAACTGAGTTTACCTTTTTAATGGTTACTCCAGGTCTAGCCACACCCTTGCCTTTGTTTATGGTTATTTCATGACAACTTCTGCCCCCTATGGCTCAGGGGAAAGCAAACTTGAGACAACCCTGTCTCCTGTCCTTCCACTGGTGCCAATAACCCTGCTTTCTCTCTTGACTCCAAGTGTGGACTAAATTGCTGCCTGGTGGAATTCTCAACCCTCAAGGTTGAATGCCCACTCTTCCAGTCCAGCAGCTGCTAGAATCCTGTTATCTCCAAGGTCTGGAGTGTGGGTGGGGGCTCCTACATCGAGTGTTGAGGTTCCTAAAAACAGCAATTCCCTGAGGCTTCAATGACAGTGAGTATATACTGGAATTAGTGTTTCTCCTCCAAGGTCTGTCAAAGTCAAAATGGGAAATAAGCAAAGCTCTGAAGTAAAGGAAAATGTTGTAAATTTTATTTTAAAGCATTGGGGACAATTTGGTTATAAGTCAATAGTTAGAAGGAATGAAATTCTTGTACAAAACTGTGTGGTCACAGTGCAAATTAGAGTAATTAGAAATAGACTTCAGAGAAATCTTTTAAATGTTATTTTACAGTTAAACTTATTTTGTAAAAGAGTAAAAATTATAAGTAACTTTAGCGAGTTGTGTTTTTATGTCTAACTCTGTGTCTGCCTATTTGCTATATTTTCATACATTGGGATGGTAATATCAAGTTAACAAATGAAAATTCTTAAAAGAGCTCTATTCAAATTATAAAATTAAATATTCACTTATATATGTGAATGAATACTCCTGGAGCCCAAATTAGGCTAAGCAAGATGGAAAGGTCATATAGAAATCTGAATATAGAAACTATTGAAAAAGGGGGAAAGATTTTCCTAAGCTCTTCAAACTACCCAGCCCCCAGGACCTTCTCTGTGCAAGAACCATGAAGGAGGGGCTAGGTGTGGCAGATTAAAACTCTGTCTTCTAGGCTGGGGAATTAAGAATCATAGTTTGCCCTGTAATCCCCCAATTTAAACATTTTAACAGCCTTAAAATAAGGGTGATTAATAATCCTATTACCAAATTCCAGTAAGTAAAGGATAAGTCCTTGAAAGCTATGTAAAGATCTTTTAAAACAAATTAAACTATTATAATATATTCCAGGACCTAATGGTCCTGGCTTTTAGGATTATTTGCAGTTTTAGAATTTTATTAAAGAAAAGAGGTTTTAGCCTCCTGTAAAGGAAGGAAAAAGAACATTCCTTACACAAACTGTAATGGTTTCAATTTTATTTAGCTTGGGTGTTATCTCCCTAGGTTTATAGAGCACCAAGTAAATAAATTAACATTATATGTATTAAATCTTTATGATGATGAAAGTTGTAAGTTCATGTCTAATGAAATTAAGTTAAAGAAGGAAATGTAGATCTGTCCTCTCTTAAATAGATAAAGTAAATTTCATTGGTTACTAATTGTAGTTTAACATTTAAAGTAACTTCCAGTTAAGTATAAGAAGTTTGTAAAAGCATCTTCTAAACTAAAGCATTTAAATGGCTAAGTCCAGGAAGCCATTATTAATTAGAAACCTAAATTGATATTAATAACAAAAAGTAATTTCATAACAGGGAAACCTGTCAGAGGCCACCTCAATCTGCATATTAAAGTGATGGTTAAGGAAAGATAATCTTGATTTCATTGGGAATCTTCAGTTTTCATAAAATAATTGAGAAAGTAGTTTTTCCTGTACTGCTAAAGTAAAATACCTGTAAAGGTATAGAAGTAAAAAGCAAAGTACTAAAAAGTTAAGTTCATTTGATGCATTATAAACTGCATTGGAAGTATTTAGAAAGTATATAAAGATTAAGAGATAGACTTCAGTGTTGTCAAACTCTCTTGTGCATTCAAGCCAGGCCCAAATACCCTGCATGGTGCCTCTCCATTTGAGTTATTGACTAGGTTGGTCACTGACCTCTAAAACAGTAAAAGTATCTACTACATCTCTGATTATGCTTCTGAGGTGGATAGAGAGAATGTTGCAGTTTCAGACTCCTGCAGCAGCTGGCAATGGCTCGATATGGCCACATGTACAATGGACATTGCCTCCAGACTGGCTCTGTTTCATAGTGCCAATGGGTGCTATGCACCAGGCTGGTGAAACACTGGAGCATTACCTTCCTAGTCTCTCTCTAGGATCGACTGTGCTGCAGTATGCTGGCTGTGTGAAGAACATATCAAGTGGAGCAACAATTACCAGAGTGATGTAAACAGAACCTAAACAAACTCAACTGGCATTATGGTCTGCTCCCATGGAGAGATAACATGTAAGGTATTGCAAACGTGGAACTTAGATCTATTAATTGCAGCTCAAAGAGGAACTTGTGCATTGATTAGTATTAAGTACTGTACCTATATGACTGATATTTTGATGATATCTTTCCTATTCTAGATCATATGCAGAGAGATATTGAACATATTAAAAGTCCTGGTAAACTTAATTCATTTTCTAAGTAGTTAATGAACATGCCTGTAAGATAAAGGAATGGCTCTTTTAAGTACTGTCTTTATTTTGTTTGCCATATGCTTGTCTTGTTGTTGCCTATACTGTCTTTGTGAATTTATGTCTAGGGCAGGGCTTCTCTTCATACCTCTCCTAGCTGTCCTAAGCATAACCACTGCTTTGGGAACTGGAGTTGGCAGTTTATACCCAAACCCAGCAGGTCTACCACAATCTCTCCCTAGAGTTAACTGATAGCATAAAAGAACTCAAGGGAGAATGCTGTTTCCCATCAACTTTGGGAGGATGCATCTTCTGAAGGCATCTGGCCTTTCTCATTCTTGTGGTCCAGTATGTCATGGCTGGCCCCCTTTTGGGGCCTGCTTACCAACATCTTCTTTATCATTTTAGTAGGACCATGTATCTTCAAAATTCTAATTAAATTTATTTCTTACCGAATCAACGCCTTATTAGTCATGCAAGGATATCATCCAGTTCCAACCAGGGTGCCGGAACTGCCTTCCCTCAACCTCAATAGAATAGTGTAGCAGTTTGATATTGTTTATGAATTCCAAAAATAGACAATGGATTTTTGTGAACTGGTCTGTTCCTCTGGGCATATTAGATTGGATTGGATTCAGAGGCTTCACTTTTACTTCATTAAATAATTTAAGGCTTTGATTGAGCCACATCAGTAGGACATTGAGTCCCTAGCCCCTTGGTGGATGGAGACTCAGGAAATGACAGGGCAGAGGAGAAAGTTGGCGTTTTGGATGTTGGGACCCTGGGAAGGAAATACACAGAGAAACATATACATGAGGAAAGAGAGAAAGCTCCATTAGACATGGTAGAGGCCCCTGGAAGAGAGACAAGTCATTTGCCTGATAGTCTACAGCTGGCCTTGTGGAACGAGCAGAGCAGCTAAGCCCAGAGAGAAATGAGCCCTGGGAGAGAGACGAGACTTATCCCAGCCTACAGCTCATATTGGAAGAAGCTGGGGCCACAGAGCCTTAAGAGAAAGAGGAAGCCTGAACCCTTGCAGACATCGGCGGCCTTCTTGCTCAAACATGTGGCAACAGACTTTGGTGAGGGAAGTAATTTACACTTTATGGCCTAGTAAATGTAAGCTTCAACCTCAAATAAATACCCTTTATAAAAACCAAACAGATTTCTGGTACTTTGCATCAGCACCTGTTTGGCTGACTAATACAAATAGCCAAAGAGGTTTACACCCTGTCAGGCAGGGACTACTGCCAACTAGCAGGAAGTAACTACAGAAGAATGACCATTGCCCCTCAGCATCCCCTTAAGAATAAAGGTGTCTCTGAGGAGGGAGTTGAGACAGGTTAGTATAGTGAAAGGGGGAAGGTGGCTGGCATGGCAGACAACATGGCCAATAGACAATGTGGCCGACAGACAACATGACTGTGAAACCCTGCAAAGACCTTGACCTCGACCTTGAAGTCCCTGTTGGGGCTCTTTCCTGGATATCCAAACAGGCCTCACCATTGGCCTCCACTATTGGTGGAATAACCAATAACAGCTGGGGACCCTCCCCTTAGCATTAGCAAGGGGAGGACTAATTAATAGTTTAAAAGGTAACCACACAAGCCGAATCTTGCTTTCTCTGCCTAGAGGAACCTGCACCAAATCTTGGTGTGTATTTCCATCCTCCTCTCCCATTTCTCAGCAAGCTCTGTTCTTTTCCCCATTTCTCAAAAAATTCTTTTTACTAGCTTAACCAAAAAATAAAAAACAAAAAACAAACCAATACAGAGAACTCTAAAATACCTGTGTGGTAGTTTGAGTCTTTTGTGGACCCCCAAAAAGTCACATTCTTGAAACTGGGCCATTCCTGTGCATGTGAACCCATAGTACATGGGACCCCTTGATTAGATTACTTCAATAAGACATGACCCAGGGTGGGTCTTAATCCTCTTACTGGATGAATATGAAGAGAGGGGGCATCAGAGAGATACAGTTACTCAGAGAGAAAACCCCAAAAGCTGAAAGAAAGGCCCCAGGAGCCAGAAGCTGAAACCAATGGAACCAGAAGCTGAAAGGAAGCCACTGAAGCCAGAAGCTGAAAGCAATGAGGCCTAGAGGAGAAGGATGAGATGAGCAGATGCCATCGTGTGCCTGATTGCCCATAGCTACGGCTCAAGGAAAAAGCATCTACTGATGATGCCATAATCTGGTACTTTAACAGACTCAGAACTGTAAGCTTATAAGGTAATAAATCCCCATTATAAGAGCCGCCACATTTCTAGTATTTTGCCTTGGCAGCCTTTAGCAAACTAAAACAACCACCTACCCAGATACCCAGATTTACTGACTTTCAGCATTTTGCCACATTTGTTATATCATTCTATTATCTCTCTCTATATCATCTATCTATATCCATCATCATTTTCTGAACATTTGAGAGTAGGTTGCATATATCGTGCTCCTTGAACACTTTATACTTACATGTATGTTTCCTAAGAACAAGGATGTTCACTTATTATGTAACTATATTGAATACAGTAATCAAGCTCAATAACTTTAAAATTACTGTAAAACATACAATCTATATTCCAATTTTTTCAATTGTCCCAGTAATGTCCCTTTGGGCATTTTCTCCTCCATTATTAGATCCAAGCCAGGATCAAGTATTGCATTTAGTTGTCATTGTCTCTTTAGTCTTTGTCTTTTTCTTTTTTTTTTTAAATTATGGAAACATCTCCATAACTTAAACTTTCCCATCACAACCACTCCCAAGCATACCATTCATGGGATTAATAACTTTGACAATATTGTGCTACCCTCACTACTTGCCATTACTAAAACTTTCCATTACCTCAAACAGAAACCCTGTACCAATTATGAATTAACTCCCAATTCCCCCTCCTCCCTACCCCAGTAACCTGCACTTTACTTTCTATCACTATGAATTTTCACGTTCTAGGTATTTCATAGAAATGGAATCATACATCTGTTCTTTTGTATCTGACATAACACCCAACATGATGTTTTCAAGTTTCATCCATGTGGTAGCAAGTTATCAGATATGTGGTTTCCAAATATTTTTTCCCATTCTGTTGGTTGTCTTTTCATTTTCTTGATAATATTCTTAGATGCACAAATTTTTAAAATTTTGATGAAATACAGTTTATCTAATTTTTTTTTGTTACCTGTGCTTTTGGTATAAAGTCTAAAATTTCATTGCCTGATAAAAAGTCCTGAAGATCTATCCATATGTTTTCTTCTTAGAGTTTTATAGTTTTTGCTTGTATATTTGTCATTGATCCATTTTGAGTTAATGTTTTTCTATAGTGGGAAGTAGAGGTCCACTTTCACTTTTTTGCATGTGGATATCTAATTTTTCCAGCACTATTGGTTGAAGAGATTATTATTTCCCCCACACTTGATACCCTTGTCAAAAATCAATTGGCAATAGATGTTGTATCTGTGACTTCTTTTATGCTAGAATGGCAGTGTAGTTGCAACATCCATCTTATGGTCCACAAATCTTAAAATATTTAATATCTTGCCTTTTACAGGAAAAAAAATTGCTGATCCCTGGAATAAAAGGAAGTGTGGTCAGCTGGAGAAGTGTGTGGATGGTTAGAGTAGTCAAGAACTGTGAAATAATCCATCAACAGAGGAAGACACAGGTGACTATGAGTACTTAAATCCTCTTCACGGAAACCCTGGAGAGGGCTCTGGGCTTCCTGTGGGTGTGTATGGCATTTATGCTCAGCTTATCCAGATCTGAAAGCTCCAGACCACATGTTGACTCAACAACAGCAACAGCATCAAAATAAAACAAAAAACAATTCTGAAAGCCACCTTCTGGCATCTGCTACTTTAAAACCCAAGTTGATTAGGGTTCCATCTCCCGGACATTTTCCCCACACGCTTTTCCTTTGGTAGAGTCTTCCCATGCTTGGACATTACAATTAGCCAAGAATCAAAGCCAGGCAGTCTGACATTATGGGAGATTTTGTTTTGGGAAACTCTTGGACAACCATGGGACAATTTCTCTCACTCTCAGAGCCATATGATGGTGATAATGAATATCATGTTGGCATTTCCCCCCCACACATGGCATTTCTTTTGCTTTGGTCATGACTATCACTTTAAAATTGTAGCTGCAGATTGGGACTCCATCCCCATATATAATTGCCTATAGCTTAACCACCGCTTTCAATATTAATATCTTTGCTAGCCAGGTGTGCAGTAGAAGCAGGGAGAGTGGTCTACCTGGAGCCTAAAGGATGTATGAGAGGAAAGTGTGCAGCCTTTGCCATTCTAGGGTTAACATTTTAAAATACTGCCATTGTCTGTCACTAATGGAATGTAGAGTGGTTAGGGGTAGTATTTGGCAGAGCCTGGGGAAATAACCTGTCCTTTCAGACAAGTTTGTGTGACCAGGATCCCACTTTAGCAATAAAGAACTTATTCCCCCAACTGCTAGAGGCAATGTTGGGAGACAGTCTCCAGCTCTCATCCTTCTTCTGAAATTGCCTCAGCAGGAGAGGGCCACCTTAGCCCAAGGGCATGCCATCTTTCCAGGAGCAGCCTACATCTAATAACTGATCAATATAGGGGGCTAAAAGCCTGGCCCCTTCATCCCTACTTGAGACATATCTGAATGGCCATCCCAGCTCTAGAACTCCCCATGGAAGTGGATGAGGCCTTCATCGAGATTGCGTTGCAGCCAGATCTCTTCCCCTGCTCAATCTTGTTCCCTGCCTTTTACTTTCTCTGGGGCTGACCCCAAGCACTTGCTCCAATAAATGTCCTGCAGGCTCATCTTCATGTCAGAATCTGCTTCTTGGAGAGCCCAACCTGTGAAAAAGCCAATCTACATCCATCAAGGTGCACCTGGGCTGAGCATACCATAGTTCCATTGCCTCTGGAAATGGGCACTCAGCCTGTGGGTCATGGATATGCTGGCAAAGGTAACTGGTTTCCAGGTCCCAGATAATGGGGTCAGAAAGCCTTAGTTCTGTAGCTCTGTGTGTGTGTGTGTATGTTGTGTGTATGAGAGAGAAAGAGAGAATGGGGAGAGAGAAGGTTATGTCTGGATTGGGGTTTGCCAGATGCATGTATTTATTCCACTTTTTGCTTTAACAAGGCAGTGACTACCAGATATTTGAAACAAGATGCTCATGAAAGAGAATATTTCAGTGGTTCAACCCCCAATAGCAATAGTCCGTACAGGAAGATGACTAGATGGATAGAGTGCATTTTCTGGGTTAAGGAATTGGTAAAAATTTGGGAGTGTGCTTACAAGTGGACCACGCATAAAAAAAAAAAAAGCAATACGAGATATCCATACTCACAAAATGGAAAAATGAGAGCACCATGATTTAGAAATCTGATTTAAAGAACCCTATTATTCATTCATTCATTCATTCATGTATTTATCAAATATTTATTGAGAATATATTATATACCAGATATGATGCTAGGTTCTGGGGAACCTTGAAGAGCTCACATTCTAATGACAGGTTGGGGCTGGGGAGAAAAAAACATATGAATAAGTAATTATAGTAAAGAAAAAAAAATTGATAACATATTGTTGGTGATGCTGTAGAGAAGCAGACACTCTCATATAAATTTGGTGAGAGGAGAAATTAGTGGAGGAAATTTGGTAATATGTATCAAAATTGCAAATGCATATGACCCAGCAATTCCACTTCTGGGAGTTTATCCTAAAGAATGTGCAAAATATTTAAAGTACAAGGTTATTCCTTGCACCATTATTTGTAATAAAAAAAGACTGGAAGCAATGGAAATGTCCCCAAATTGTGGTGCATCCTCATAATGGAATACCATGGAATTGTCTAAAAGAATGAGGAAGCCTGATACAGAAAGATCTCTAAATATATTAGGGTGCAGCTATAGACCGATGTAAAAGCACTTGTATTCAAAAATGGGGGTTGTTGAGGAATGAATACATTTATGTACATCCACATAGAATATCTCAGGAAAGATACTCAAGTAATTGTTAGCATTAGTCGCCTCTGGGTGACTGTAGGACGGGGGTATATAATCTTTCAAATTACCAATCATTTGAACATACTACCTTTTCAAAAAGTAAATAAAGGTTTAAACTTTTTAAAAAGAAATAATTGCATTACTGTGTACTAATGGAGGAAGGTATAAAGTATTGTCGGGATGCTAAGTTAATTTGCGTGTAAATTATAAAACAGTTGATGGGAGGAAGGTGGTGTCTGACTATATAGTCTTTAATATCCTTAATCCTGACAGCCTATGAAAATGAGGGGTTATATTAGACAAGGCCCAAGTTCCTTCAAATTCCAAAATTCTGTGATTCAATGATTTTAAGAGATTGTAGAAACACTGAGAGCAATGGGTGTGTGGGTGTGTAAATATAAACTTTAGATATTAAATGCTAGGGGCTCTCCCAACATCTGCCCAACCAACAAGGAAAGTTTATATGCGTCTTTACAAGGCAGGCCTGCCTTCATGTCACGAAGTGTGTAGTCGCAGCTTACTAACTGCTCAGGTGTTGCTTTGCCTCTTTAAATCAAATAGAAGCAGTAAATTTAGTACCAGGAGTGGGAGGCTTCTGAATAATTAAAGATTTCCCTTTGTTTCCTTGATATATCCATTTCTATGAACTTACCAGCTATTTAGCTATTTTGTTAGCCTCCTACTATGGGAAAGATGCAACTTTGTGACTTTGGCAATTGTTAAAGAAGTTTGAAAGAAAAAAAACTTAAAAGGTTTATTAGGTGATTTATCTCCATTTTTAATAAACCAGGGAAGAAATGCTATGAGCCAAGGAGAGGCCCTGGGAAAAACAAGCCAAGGCCAGAGACAGAAATAACCTGCAGAAAAAAATGCTTGCCTACAGCAAACAGGCTTCCATCCATGGTGAGCTGCCAACCCCAGCTCCTTTACAAGGCTGGGCGTCCCTCGGCAGTGGCTCCCAAGCTCAGCTCCCCTCTTGAGCAAGGCCATACCGGCTTGGCACCCTCTGCCTAGCCTGATTCACCTGAGTTCAACCTGCAGCTGGCATCCTGGGCAGTGCAGTCTTTTCCAGTTTCTTGTGGAGTTTTGGAGACCTCCATGGGGTCAGATTTGCTAGAAGTTTTGTTCCCTGTCTGAAAGGCTGAGCTTACACGTAGCTAGCCCTTACCATGCATTTCCATTTGCTTTTCTAGAGGGGTCTTGGAGAGATTCCTCTAGGGAAGGATAGCCCCATTGCTACCCCCTGGATGACTAGGAATCCAGGATGGTTCCCAAAGAAGGGCTCATCCTTCCTTCAGTCAGGTAGAAAGATTCTGGGTTCCCAAATTCAGATTCTACCGGGAAGGCCATTTCCTGGAGAGGCCTGGTGGTCTAGCTGCAGCCCATCCCCCCTCCCTGCCCCCCACCCCCACTCCTGAATTCTTCAGGGTGGCATGAATCTGCCTCTTGCCAGACCAGGCCTTCTACACAACTCAACTGCACCCCCCACTCCCCCATCCCACTTTTGTTTTTGTTCCCTTCCCGCAGTCTCATCAGCACAGGCTCCGAGCTTCCTTCTCCTCTCAACACTGCCCCCTTGCCTCCCCGCCTCTCGCCATTTTTCCCCTTGCACTCCCTGTGACACCATTCCTATGGGAAACAAAGTCCTTAAACTGTTCACGGAATGTGGCCTCCATCTTCTACTCGAGCAGGAGGCCCAGATCACAGTCTTTAAAGCATCACCTTCTCAAGCATCGATTTTGAGGTCACATCTTGACAGGAGTTATGATAAGATTATAAAGAAAGAAGAGATGAAGAAGCAGTAAAACGAGACCGGGAGATGAGAGAGAAGGCATTTGCAGGGCCTGCTGACTACTGAAACCTGGCACCCTTGGAGGCCTCTGTCCCCTGCAGCCTTTTCTGGGGAACTTCTCTTCCCCCTGTGGTCCCTCCAGAATCTTCCTTTCCCACCTTTGTGAAATTGTCCCTGGTTTCCCACATGATGAGAGAAGAAAACCAGAGCATTGTGTGTGTGTTTGGGTGGGGGGGGGTCCAGTGGGGTCACAGGAATGTCACAAATATCAGCGCTTTGCTGAGGTCTTGATGTGAAAACAGAGCAGAGGCTGGGGAAGCAGCTGGAAACCAGCCCATACCCATGCTAATACCCATATCAAGGGGAAACATTTAAAAACTATTAAAACCATTACCTCTTTAATCTCTTAGTTTTATTCCTGTGGGTAATGTGAGGGCTGATATAGCTGGGAACCTATTGGTCACTGCTAAATGGGATTTTCACCAGCCCCTCCACATTGTTAATCGAGTGCCAATCACCAGGTGAATGGTGTTTTCTGGGAGATGGCTGTTACACAAAGCCTTCTCAGGTTAACAGTGACCCAGATTTAATGGGAGAGTTAGGACTCTGATTTTCCTATTATTGTACTTAATATGATTGGCTATTATTTATAAGGAAACGGAATTGCTGGCAGCCACCTAGTGGGATTTCTGTCTAACGGCTGTCTGCAGCTTCAGTTTAGCCCTTCCCTGCATCATCCACATGTCAGGTCATTTGTGATGGGTTGAATCAGATACTTACAGACAAGTAAGTTTTTTCCCACTTCATTAATCAAAACAGCCTCTTTGTTGAGTGTTGGCTTTTATTTGCATTCTCAGCCTCAACCATTGAGGAATGAATATTAAAACTGTATTTAAAATAATTGAATTCGATGCCAGTGTTTATATATCTCAGGTGTAGGTTTTGTTTTTCCAGGGTGGAGGGGTAGGAGATAGGGTGTTAGACGTTTCTTAACTGCTGCCATAGATTAAGGCTACAAAAGAGCAGGCTCCAGGGTGGACTGAGCAGGGTTAGGAAGCCAAGAGGGAAGAAGTCATTTGGCGGTCTGAATGGGCTTTGGGATTTTACTCAACTGCTGTTGCTTGGCATGTTCTAGAAGCTGCCTCAAGAAAAGTGAGCTAGAAAAATAAAAACCTGAGTAGAATGGTCACCAAATTCTAGGTGTCAAGGGTATTTGATTATCACACTGCCTGATGTAAACATCTCTGTAAAAGAAATTGGTGGTCTCTTTCCATGCAAAATATCCCTGTTGCCTGGAAATGTTGGCTTTTGCCTAACCTAATTCCCTGATACTGTAGCGCAAGCCCATCGCCTTTACTGTTTCCATTTGAAGGGGAGAAAAGCTAGTCACCACTCTCACGGTGGATTTACTCAGCCTCCATCAACTTCGAAAATGGGTATTGCTGGGTCTCCCTACATCCTTCTCCAGGCTTTCTAAAAAAGTCTGTGTCTTTACTAAGGGCTGGCACCCTTTGCCTACACTGCCTGTGAGATGTAGTTTGTGGTTCTGTGCATTTGACAGGGGTAGCTTTGTGTCTGCAAAACCCTCCCTGGGGAGTGATACTTTGTGTCAGAAATCCTTTAATTCAAGGATGAGGAGAGGGTTTGCTCTTGAAAGAATGGGAGTGGGATGGCGTTGGGGAATATGTGTGAATGGGGAATGAAGTGCTTAGGAGTACAGGGTCCGAAGCTGGACTCCCTGGTTGGAATTCTAGCTTTGCCGCTTGCTAGCTGTGTGGCCTGCAGCAAATTATATAGCTCTCTCTGCTTCAGTTTCTTCTCTATGAAATGGGATTATTAAGGGAAGAATTTTTGAGGTTACATGAGATTACATTAGGTTAATGGCTTAACCTAGCACCTGGAATATGGTATGCACTCAGTAAATGATTGCTGTTATAGTTATCATGTTAATCATTATCACTTGTCAGATAGACCCTGAGCTGCTTGAGGACAAGGACCATGATTTACCAACGCTGTAGCTACTCTTGGAGCATAGCAGGGGCGGAGCAAATGTTTGTTGAATGAGTGAGCAAAGTTACTGTGATCATTAGGCTAATGTGTCAACTTGGCCAGATAATGGTGCCCAGTTGTTTGGTCAAGCAAGCACTGGGCTCATTGTAATACAAGGGCATCTCATAGACTTCAATCATCAGTGAGTCAATTGCATATATAGCTGATTACATCTACAGTCAACTGAGGAGGTTGCCATTAACAATGAGTGACATCTCATCCAATCAGCCTTAAAAGGAGAAGTGATTTCAGCATTCACAGAGTGAATTCCCATCTCTACTTCAGATAGCCAGCATCTCCTGGGAAACTCATCAAGGACCTTCATTGTAATCCCTGGCTTGCAGCTTTCCCTATGGAATTTGGACTTGTGCATCCCCATGGTCGCATGAGACAATTTTTTGAAATCTCATACTATTTACAGATATCTCCTGTCAATTCTGTCCCTGGAAGTCCCTGACTAATACAGTTCCTAAGTGTTGGTTCTTCCTTTAGGCCTTTCTTTTAGGACTGATTCTTGGAGTTTCCCTTTGTTTTCTTCCTTTGATTTTAAAGATAATAAAATAATAAAGATATAATTTTGGAAAGAAAGGAAGAATTAATACTTGCTCATGACCTCACCAAGCTAATCATCCTTCTCAATTTACTCTATTTCTTTCTGGTTCTTCTTGTAGTAAGTTATTCAAAAATATTTATTCTCTTGCTTCTCTTTCCATGGGAAAAGTAAATATCCCTGCTCAATTGATGTTGGGTTTCGCCATGTGACTTGCTTTGATCAATGGGATGTTAGCCAACATGATGTGAGTAGAGGCTTGACGTGCACTTGTGCAGTTGGGCTTGCCCTCTTGCACCACTGCCATTGCCAGGAGAAGAGCTTCGCCAGCTAGCTGCTGCCCCTTCAGTCTGGACCGCAGGATGAACATGCATGGAGCAGACCTGAGTCCAAACTGCATCGAGGAGACAAGCCCAGCTGTACTTGCAGCTTGAAGCAAATCCCAGTCTAAATCTATAGCTCATAGCTGACTAGTAGATATATTTGAAAGAAGTATTTATTGTTTGTTATGCAGCAATAACTAATTGATACACATTTCGAAATGTGAACATAATTTAGGCACAACCAAAAAAATACTATTTTATATTTTACTTTAATTCACTATGCATTGTGTCATAGTTGGGTTTCTATGTTGCCACAGTTTTTATACTTTTCAACTATCAGCACACTTCTTTATCAAATTCATTTTGAATATGATATTCGTAATACTGTCTCACATATATTGAGGGCTTAGTGTGTGTCACATACAGTGTCTTGTATATATTTAATCCTTTCAACAATCCTATGAGATAGTCCTAATTCATCAACTCATGTTATCAAAGTAAGAATATGTTGAAGAATACGGACTCTGGACCCAGACTGCCAGGTTTTGAATTGTGGCTCTGCCACCTCTTAGCTGTGTGACCTTGGGAAAGTCATTTAACCTCTTTCATCCCAGTTTCCTCACCTGTAAGGATAATGATGATGATAATAGTACCTACCTTACGGAGTTTTAGTTGTGAAGTTTAAATGAATTAATATATGTAAACCTTTAAACTACTGCCTGGTCTATAGAAACTGTTAGCTCTTATTATAGTTGAGGAGACGAGTCTGAGAGAGGCTAGATGGCTTGCTCAAAGTCTGATATTAGTAAATTATATTATATCAACTGTGTTGTCCAGCTAGTGTTCCTTAATTATCCCTACATTATTGAACAAATAGTTGGACTATTTTAAGTTTTTTTTTTTTTAACAGTTATAAAATAAAAATGCACAGAAAAAGATAAGTTTCCCTGGCTAATGTAGGCAGTGAACCTTTACATATTGTCCAGAGAAATAGGGACCCTTGGCTAACGGATTTTGAGGATTAAGTTTCCACTGGCAAGTCCAATCTTCGGCAGAGAGAAATTTAGTTTCAGAGAGTTTAAATACTTTGCTCAGAATCACACAGCTGGTAAGTGGCAGGGAAAGAACCACTTGAGTTTTCTGACTCCAATCTGTGGATTTTTCACAGCCCCAGCTTGTATCTCTAAACACAACCAATAATTGTTAATTCAAAGATCGAGAGTGACCCATTGAAGATGAATTTTTCTGTGTAGCAGGATGGCCCACTTAAAATATAGCCAGGGCTTTGTTTTTCAATGCTTTAGAAAGAAACGTTATACTGTTCCCTTGCTGGTCTTTGAGTCGGAGAGTGAAAGGTGAGATGGGGAAATTATATGAGTAAGGAGTATTTTCTTCTTTTTTGGCCTCTTGGAGATCTGGCCTCTCCTTAGATGTGAGCATCTTGTTTTGAAAAGAGAAAGCCAGTGTGGTTCATGTTCCAAGGTCAGAGAGGAGAAGCTGCTTGTGGGGATCTCTGTTTTAAGGGTCTGAGGCCTTCGGTCACTCCTCACTGACCTACTGAACAGAAGGCGAGTAGATAATTCTTTTGTATTTTGAGAATAGAAAAGGGAGATGCTGGATTCTGGGTGTGTGGCTATGGCTCCTTGGGGAAGAAAATGTAATACATGATGGTTGTGGATCTCCAAGTGATGGAATTCTGCACCCATTTCCGACCCTGTTCCCCTGGCTAGAGCAGTGGGAGGCATGGCTTTCTACAGGAGTGAAAGGACGGAGGACTTGGACGCTGAACGAAGGAGGTGTACAGGGAGCTGTGATTGCCAGTGGAGACATCCTCACAGGGCAGGCGCTGCCCTGCTGGGAGCTGAAGCAGGCCTGGGGATCGGCACCAGCTGGCTACGGCATCTGTTGGCCTCTGGAGCACCAAAAGCCATGGTGAGAAGCAAAGAAAGCAGTGATGGTGGGAGTTGGCAGGGTAGACGCAAGAGCTCCCTGGCTTGGGTGGGGGAGTCAGGCTGACCCTTTTCTTCCAAGGCTTCTGCGCCTGGGATTTGTGCTTTGTATGGTTCACAGGGAGGCAGATTCCCAGGAAGGATGATAATCAGTATCGCTTCCAACATGAAGGTGGGGGCTGGGAGGGGAATGACTGCGGCCTCTTCTAAGGACTTGAAGACATGAGAGAAACGGGAGAATATCTGTGTTATGAACTCTCCAGACCAGTTATAGTCATAATTCCTAGGAGTTGGTTAGAGAGAATATTAGCAATATCTCAGTTTTGCAAATGGAAAAAAACTCAAGCATGCATTCTTCTGGCCAACCCATAGTATTTCCACAGGCAAATCATGCCCCCAGGAGGGCAATGGCCAGAGCAAAGGGTATGAAATTTTACATGTGAATTACTTTTATACTCAGATAAAAACTACCAAACTTTGTTCATATTGCAAAATTAAAAAAAAAAAAAAAAAGTGTAGAATCTTTAATGACATGGAAAAATGTTCTCAACACAGTGCCAAATGCAGAAGGCAAGTTCATTTACAGGATGTTCAGTGTGACCTCCTTTTGTGACACCAAGTGGATATATCTCTGCCTAGAGAAAAGTCTGGAAAGATGTATTCCAACATGTTCACTCTGCTTATTCTTTGTTTGGTGCAATAATGCGTTGTTTGAATATTTTTACGACAGGCATGTATTGCTTTTTGTAATAAGAAAAAAGTGCAACATGGATTTTTATTTTTAAAAACTGAAAACAAATCTAAACAATAACAAAAAATCCTGCTGCCTTTGTATTCGGAGTGGCAGAGATAGTAAAGCTCTTTCAACTAATGGGGGTGTAGATGTCAAGGCTGGAGGATAATGACTCAGAGCCCATGGAAATGCACTGGAGGAACACGTTTTCAACAGGAAGGCGCTTGTGGGGTGACCTCTCAGGTCAGCTGCAGAGCTTACTGCGGATTCCACAGAGAGAGTAAGAGGATCCAAAAGGGCGTGGGGTAGGGTCGCTGAGCCGGTGTGTCCCAGTAAAACAAAGCCGCTTTGAAGTGCTTTCCAGAGGGCTGGTGCAGAAAGTACAACCCTGCTCTCTTCTTGCAGCCATTAGAGTCATAAACATGCATCTCCAAAGGGAAGATCCGTCAGCTTCTCATCAACCATAAAGAAAGATTTACAGGTCATTTTGCCCCTCCCAGTACAAAAGTGTGATTAAGCATATGCTTTGAAGGGATTTTTTTTTTTAAACTGTAAAGAGAGACACTGTTTTTTTTCTCATTCCCTGCAATGTTCATAATGACTTTTATAGACACATACTGATGATCGGTGGTTACATTGTGCTTTGCTCGCATCTATCAGGAGAGCGAGGCGTGTGGAACGTGCCATTTCCAATTCAGAGACGACCAGGGACTGCTAAGGCTCAGGGCTGGGAGCTGTGGGGAGAACGGCAGGTGCAGGTCTCCAGTGGAGAGGCACCTTTCTCCCAGGCTCAGCCCAGCCCTGCCTCTAGGTAGGATTTGCCTTTGTGGTGAGGAAGGGACCTCACCTGTCCCCATGCTTGGAAACAGTGAGTTGAGGGAACACCTTGAGCTGGGATAGGGATTCATTGTAAAGCTCACCCTTCTTGAAAGCCCTTTTATTAAGACGAGTCTGTCATGGTACCAAGAGCTTAAGCTGGAGTCAGACAATCTGTGTTTCATCTGCGGTAGGCACCAACTACCTGTGCATTCCAGAGTGAGGTGCTAGCTACGTCACTGAGCAGGACTTGCAAGGAGCTGCAAACCTAAGCTGAGTACCTACCTGAGAGGCGGGCTTAGAATTGTGTGCATTTTCCTCAGAAGCTAACCTGAAAAATACCTGAAGGTGGAAGACCAAGGCTAGCTGTTCTCAGGGAATGAATGGTGTCTGACTCTTGAATACTAGTTCAGGCTGCATGAGAGGGAGAGAGAGAAAAAAACCAATCTAAATCCATCCTAAAGGACTTTGAGCCAGAAGGCTGCCTGGGGAGGGCATGTGTGCAGGGGCCTGCTGAAAGCTGGGGGAGTTTAGGAACTGGTGGAAAGGTAGGAAAAAGATCCCGGAGTGGCAGAGTGGTGTCTCTGAAGAACTCATGAACTTGTACTATGAGAAAAAACCTTAAACAGCTTCCATAGAGTGGAAGCCGGGACTTTATTATTATGTCAGTGCTTGGCAGGTAAGATTTTCCCTGCACCTAACCTATAAGATTTATTTCAAGAGTAAAAAGTTCGTGTAAATTTTTCCATGTATCACCATCTTCTTAACACTTTGTAAAAGAAGAACTCTTATATTTATACTGGTAACCACAATCTTCATCTACCACCGAAATCACTATGTGATACATTCCCTAGATTATTCTCTAGTTTCCTTTCTATTGACATTTATGCCCACAACTAATGTAATTTATGGACAATAGTTAACAGTAATATTGTTATATGTTTGCATAAATGACAAGATCTATCAATTTTAAGGGACAGCAATAAGGGGGTATAAGGGATATGGGATCTTTCCTTTTGGAGTAATGAAAACCTTCTAAAATTGACTGAGGTGATGACAGCACAACTCTGTGATGAAAATGAGAGCCACTGAGTGTGCACTTTGAATGGATTGTACAAAGCATGGGACTGTATAACACAGGGAATCCTGTGGTGGATGATGGACTGTGGTTAACAAAACAAATATGAGAATGTTCTCTCATGAACTGTAGCAAATATATAATACTAATACAGGGTGTTAATTATTAGGTGGGTTGGAGAAAAATAACAACAAATTTGAAATGGAGTAACTATAGTTAGTGGTAATTTTTTATGGTTTTTAAAATATTTATTCTAGTGACATATATAAAATCTAAAATTTTCTCCTTTTCATAATATTCAAATATATAATTCAGTGATGTTAATTGCATTCAAAATATTGTGGTACCATCACCACCACCCATTACCAAACCTTTTCCATCACCCCAAACAGAAATTCTGTACCAGTTAAGCCCTAACTCCAGTGGAGTTACCCTTACCCTGGCCCCTGGTTACCTGTATTTAGCTTCTGATTCTATGAAATTTGCTTATTCTAATTATTTAATATCAGTGAGATCATAAAATATTTGTCCTTTTGTGACTGGCTTATATCACACAACATGATGTCTTCAAGGTTCATCCATTTTGTCACATGTATCAAAACTTCATTCTTTTTCACAGCTAAAGAATATTCTATTGTTTGTACATACCACATTTTATTTATCCATTCATCTGTTGATGGACACTTGGGCTTCTTCTGTATTTTGGCTATTGTGAATAATGCTGCTATGAACATCAGTGTGTGAATATCTGTTTGAGTCCTGCTTTCAATCCTTTCAGGTACATACCTAGAAGTGAGATTGCCAGGTCATATTGTAATTCTTTGTTTAACCTGTTGAGGAACTGCAATACTGCTTTCCACAGTGGCTACACCATTTTACATTCTCACCAACAATGAATCAGTGTTCTTATTTCTCTGCATCCTCTCCAACACTTGCTATTATTTTTTTTTATATAGTAGCCATTTTAGTGGATGTGAAATAGTATCTCAATGTGGTTTTGACTTGCATTTCCCTATTGGCTAATGATGTTGAGCATCTTTTTATGTGCTTTATGGCCATTTGTATAGCAGTAGTAATATTTTGATGATGCTCTTTCATAGTTGTAACAAATGTTTCACAACAATAGAAGGTGTTGGTGGTGGGGTGATGTATGGGAGCCCTGTAAGATGATGTGCATTTTTGTTTTGTAAGTTCACAACTTTTACTATCCACGTCTTGTTTATGTATGTTCATGTATGAGTGATGTATTTCAATAAAATTGTATTTTAAAAAACGTTTCTGTAAAACTATCATTTTAAATAATTGCCAAATGACCCTCTGGAGAGTTGTTTTTTAAAAAACAGTTTTTAGTTTTACTCTACTCTATGAGCATGCACTGTTCCACTATTTTCTACATCTTCATGACCCATAGGCATTATCCTTATAAATCTTGTGTATTATTTTTTAAAAGGGGGGAATTGCCAGTGTGATAGACAAAAACTGGAATCTCATTGTTTGAATTTGCAATTTTGATTATTGTGAAGTTTAGCATTTATAAGCATGTTCATTGACCATTTGTATTTCTCCCTTGCCTCTTGACCTTTTCATGGTGTACCAATTTTCCTATTAGCCCCTCTCAGACCCGTAAAATTTAAATATGTGTTTTAACCTGCACCAGCCTTCAAAACAGAGGCACGATTCCAAACATCGCTGATTTACAGCTCGGTGAAAGGACAACCTCATGAGCCCTGCATTTTCCCCTCGGAGGAATCAGTTCCTGTGTGCATTCCTCTTCTACTAGGCCCTTTGCAGATTTAGCAAAGCAATAGTGAGTATAAGAAATAAACAATCTAAGGACAGAAAACTCTCATGAAAAAAGCAAAACCCAAAACAGAAAAAAAACAACCCTGTTACCCACAGCTCTTCAGGAAAGAGGGGTCAGCTCCCTGGGGGATGGGATCATCTCACTGCCGGGTGGCCCTGGGAACAGAAAAAAGACAGAGTCATTTTGCAAGCAGGGCAGGACCCTAGAGACAATTGCTCCAGAAACCTTTTAGGGATGAATTATTTGTATCATCCCAAGGCATCAAGAAACAATTCCAGTGTTGTCAACAGCACTTTTAGACCCTGGCCCAACAATTTTTAGAGAAATGTCTTAAATTATTTTGTCATCAAACCAAGCACAACTCCATCTCTTAACTGATGATAAAGACACTGGTTAGTTATAGAGCATTTCAGAAGGGACTTGGGGTTTGGAGAAACTTGTAGAACAAGGTATTTGTTCTTCCCACCATTCTCACCTTCAGAGTATGGAAGGTCTGGGGATTAATAGGTGTCTTTAACTTGGGACAATCAAAACAATGTGGGGGGAAATGAAACAATATGGTTCTTATTTCACCTGTCCCCTCCCCTCCAAAGTCTTGGGCAGCCCTTTGAGTTTTTGAAGGTGCAAAATCTCTCTGACAACCTTCCCAGCCCATCTAGGTGACAATTTAGGCATTCATTGGTAACAGCCAATTCTGAATTCTCTAGTGAGCTAAGGTTGCAAATAAGAAAGAAACCAGAATTCTTGGAGTCTTGTATCTTGGCTATTTTATAAGCTTTTTGGAGCCTGTTTCTGAGGGTTCTGTTTCCAGAAAATAATCAGCAGCAAATGGAGGCACTGCAGGAAAGCCTGGAGGACGTTGGAGGATGTTCACGGACCATTAGCTAGGAAGAGTTTTTTGGAAAACTGAAACTAGCATCTTGTTCCAGTTCCCATTTTCCTGATAGACTCCTGGCTGGGTGCTTGGAAGAGATAAAATTGAAATTTGGCTTTCCTAGAGAGATAAAGAAGGTACTAGTCATATAATGGAGGAGGGAATATGGTACCCTTGTGATCTTCTCTCAGCAGCTATGCTGGCTCAGTTGCTCTTACAGCCATACCCTGCACTAAGCAGTTTGGTGAACTTGGTTAAAACAGTGTTGAAGTCCTGATAAAGTTCTTCATTGCTTCTCTTTCTGTCTTTTCCAGTAGTTCCCTTTTTTCTTTTCTGTGCAGTGACATTAGGTCTAGATGCATAGATACTTTCTGGTACCTTGCTAGCCAAGGTAAGGAGCTGAGACTATTGCTATAGGACTGCTTGCCTTTCCTAATTATGAGAGTGGTGCTGGCTGAATCTTTGAACTTCTTAGCATTACATTGGCATTCCTTACAGCCCACCATGGTTCAGTGCCTTTATTTTTTATTTTATTTTATTTTTTTCAGAGAGGTGTAGGAACAAAGTTTTATTATGTGTGGGCCCAGAGGACAGTCAAGTCTCCAAATTCTGAGCCCTGAGCCTTGGCTGATGTGATGTTCAGTGCCTTTAAAGGAGGCCTGCCTACACTGGCAAGCAAGAGACAACAGCTGTGAATCTTCCAGCCCATTTGGGGGCAACTGGACCAGGAGGTGGCAAACTTTTTCAGTGTTATGGGCCACATGGGCTCTGTCATAACCATCCAACGCTGCCATTGTAGCACGAACTCAGCCATAGACAGTATATATGAACGAACGAGTGTGGCTGTTTTCCAATAAAGCTTTATTTACAAAAATGGGCCAGAGTTTTCTGACCCCTGAATTATACCCTCTCGCTCTGTTTCTTGATCACTCTTTGCTCTCCTCTCTATTCCGGCATTGTCCTGTTCAACTTTTTTTTTTTTTTTTCAGGAGGTGCCGGGGATTGAACCTGGGACCTCGTACAAGGGAAGCAGGCACTCAAACCACTGATCTACCCTCAAACATTTGCTCCCTCAAATATTTTTTTGATTAACTTCTTTTCCCTTGTCCTCATAACCGGTTTCCTTGAGTCTGCCTTCAGAGCTTGCATTTATTCTCTGACACCTTCTCTTACTATGGGTGGCCTGTCCCTCTCTGAGGTGTGAACTCCAAATCCTGTGAGCTGGGCCCTGTCTACAAGACAAAGGCCAATCAGACAGAACAAGATGATAACCAAACTGTTTGGTCCTTGGCTTTGGACTGTCTCAGGAATTTGGATGCCCTTCACAGTGCATTACAACCCTGGGGGGATTCTGGAGCCAATAGATCAATTGGCCACCGGTCTAATGCTGGTTGCCAGGCACCTGTAGCTATGGCAATCTACCAGGCACCTCGATATAGACCTTGAGCGCAAGAATCACTTTGGGTAGGGAGAAGATGGCACACTGCTAATAAGCAGAAGTTTGAACAAAAACCAGCCAAGGTTCCTGAACATTTCCAATCCTGGAAGGACAGTTTTCCTTCACACGGATGTGAGCAGCCTACCAGACATTACTTCTCCCATAATGACTTTTTTTTCCTGGAACTTCCTCCATCACTCCCTCTTGGGTCCAAGGCACTATCACCCTTTGTGTGGATTAGTCACCCTGTGCCCTCCCACGCCACCCCATTTTGCTTCAATCCAGCAGATAGGGTGATCCTTTTAAAACAAATTGGATGGTATCACTCCTGTGATCCAATCCTGCACTGGCTCCCCAGCTTACTCCCAGTAAAAGCTAAAGTCCTTCCAAATGTCTACACAGCCCTAAACGATCAGACCCCCCTCTGCTGCCCATCACTCTTCTAACTTCACATCCTACAACTCTCCTGCCACTGGCTCCACTGCAGCCACACTGCTTCACAAGCATTCCAATCATGTTCCCCTTCACTCAGGTTGCTCTTTCCTGCATTCAGGTCTCTGCTCACACATCACCTGATCAGTGACGCCTCCCTGAGTTCTTTATTTAAAATCACGATACGCCCCCACCCAGCACTCTTTAATATCCTTCCCCTGCTTTATTTTTTTCCGGAGTGCTTTTCACATCTGACATCGTAATATGTACTTATTCATCTGCGTATCATCTCTCTTCTCTATTAGAATGTAAACTCCACTAGGGCAGAGACTTAGTCTACTTTATTCATTGTTTTATTCCCAGTGCCCAGAACAATATTATTTGGTATATAATAGATCCTCAATAAATCTATATAAGTGATTAAATGAATGTCACTTGTGGATCTTCTCTATGTCCCCAAACTCCTTCCTTTATCAAAACATGCAAGGATGTGCCCATTTTTAGACAGATATAAAATAATCTAAAGCTGTTAGGACTATTAGCTCTGGTAAGGGAGGCAGAATAAATGAATTCCTGCCTAAACGGCAACAAGTCTTATTTCCAGTCGTAAATGCTCCCAAAATCCAGAGTCAGATTCCTTTACATTCTGTGTACTTCCACATGCACCATATTTTACCTCACTTCTTTGCCCACAGAAATGAGTCAAATGCTGATTAAATATTAGAAGGGTGTGATGAGCTAGGTAATTGTGTTTTGGGGCGCATCAAGTCCAGGGAGTTCAATGGAAGAAGGGGACTCTTAACATGTCAGTTTGGGAAAGCTTCCAATTACGAATCATTTAACATTTAAGAACAAGGAGTGACTTGATGACAGTGGTATTTTTAAAAGATTCATCCAGAGGTGGTGTGCTGTATGATTTTAAGGACAGAGAGATGAGATGAACAAAACAATTTGGAGCCCAAAGCCCATGTACAAACATCAAGTAACTGATCGGGGCGGGACATAAAGGGGGAGAGAAAAGAAGAAAAAAACCAAACTAAAACAAAAACAAAATATGTGGAATGTAGCTAAAGCGGTGCATCCTGGGAAGGAGGGGCTGTAATTGTTATAGGTAATAATTATAAAAGCCAACATTGATCATTACTGTTTGCCAGCCTCTGTGTCTTGCCATTTACAAACTTATCTGTTTAACCCTGTTCAACCCTCCGAATCATAACAAACTAACCTAATAAAGGCTCTGAGAAGTCCTGCAGTAAAGAAATCTATTTAATTTCCTTTAGCCAGCATTCCCCAAACTTATTTGCTTATAAAACCACTTATTTTTCACCACCCCAGGGGTGCTTATTAACACCTCATGGATTTATTGTTCTTCAAACACAAAATTGGAAATGCTGCTCTAGATAAGGGAATTAAGTAGAAAAGCAGAATTATTGCAAAACAGATTATTGCATGCAAGTAAATAAGCATTGACCTTTAGGGCCTTTTAAATTACGATAGCTATCTGCTGGATGCCAGGTGATAAGAAGTGATACCATCTTCTTAGGACCCTAATCTTCCTTTAATTGTTCGAGAAAACAAAATTGTGTTTCTAAGGATCAATACAGACCCAAGGGAAACTTTTTCATGCTCATGGGATACATTCTCTGGTTCTACTAGTCTAAGTCCTCTCCACTTAAAACTGTCGGTTTGGGTGATCAGGGAGGGATTCTTAACACTTTCAGGGTGGATGGAAATTTATTTTAGAATAGAAACTGCATAATTCAAACAGTAACTGTGATGGTGAGGCTAACGTGTCAACTCGGCCAGGTAATTGTGCCCAGGTGTTTGGTCAAGCAAGCACTGGGCTAATTATAATACAAGGACATTTATGGACGTTAGTCACCAGTGAGTTTGCTGCATATGTGGCTGATTACATCTACATCAACCAGGAAGACTGCCATCAGCAATGAGTGAGGCTTTATCCAATCACTTGAATGCCTTAAAATGGGAAGTGATTTCAGCATTTCAGAGAGAATTTCCCAGCTCGTCTTTGGACAGCCAGCGTCTCCCAGAAACTCATCAAGGACCTTTATTGGATTTTCATCGGAGCCCCTGGTTTGCAGCCTGCCTGCGGAACCTGGACTTGTGCATCCCCACGGTCGTGTGAGAGACTCATAAAATCTCATATTATTGACAGATATCTCCTGTTGAATCTGTTTCCCTAGAGAACCCTGACTAATACAGTAACTAAGTTGAAGAAGTGTTTGTATGAAAGAGTGCGCATGACTGTGTGTGTGCTATTACAGCTTTTTTTTTTGGCCACGGAACATGGTCTTGTAAGTTGTGCTATTAGATGGGGCTCAGAAGAACTCCTTGTCCAGTTCTGTGGCCAGTGGATACTTGTGCTGGAGAGCTCAGTGTCAGGCTTCTTCTATCTTCATCAGAGAAAGAAAAGTCTTTTCTTGGGAGCCAAATGTTGGGTGTGGGAGCAGAGAAAAAAAGAGAAAAGAAATTGTTCGACAAAGGAAAAAAAAGTCCTTGAAGATGGGCTTTACCATCCTGTCCATTAGAAAAGGCAGTGCTGCCTGGAAAAGCCTGCATGTCTGCCCAAGTCTATTCTTCCCAAACTAAGTTTCCCTAAGTGGATTTTTACACTAAGATGCAATGATTCTTGTGACGATAGTCTGTCATGATGAGTCTTGCAGTGATAATATATTATTCCAGTTTCCTTGAAAAAGCACATACTTCCTTGCTCTGACTTGGAGCATTCAAAGGCAGTGAAAAAAAAAAAAAGGAATGTGAAGAATAGGAACAAATTATTCATCTCACACCATTTACCTCTTCCAAGAAGCCAGTGGAGTGGGAAAATGAGTCTGTGCTTCTGTTTCCTCAAATAATCCTGCCCTTTAAAAAGAAAAGGAAGTGACTTAAAGATCACCAGGGAAAAGTCTGAACAGAAGTATCAAGTTGGAAGCATGGGGACCTCATTCATCGCCGTATGTGACAAGGTGCCAAGCGCCCTGTGCTTCATGCGGACTCAGGGGGTGTTGGGAGAGGGAATAAAGGAACAAGTTCACGTCTAATTATTCAGGACACGTGCAGTGGGGAATAGGGCACTTATGTAGAACCTATCGTGTGCCAGGCACCATCCTAATGGCTTTCAGAAGTTTACTCATCAATCCTCACAGCCACCATCTGGGGCAGGATTTAGTCTCATCTCATTCAACGAGGAGAAGGAAGCACAGAAAACTTGAGGATGTGCCCAAGGTCACACAGCTGAGAGGCAGGGGAGCCAGGATTGGAAGCTGTGCGTGCAGACTCTGAATTCTGTGTTCTCACGTGCTCGACGAGCTCCTCCGTGCCAAGGAGGCAGCCTGAAGGCTATGTGCAAGGTTAAGGGCAAGGCTTGAGAGTCAGAACGGCTCGGCCGGCCACCTAAGTTCCCTGAGCCTCAGCTTTCTCGTGTGAGATGAGGACATTGCATGCTCCTGTTTCATAGGGCAATTGTGAAAAAAACACATCGAAAATGCTTAGTGGTCTGGCACCTAGAAGACTCCCAATAACCCGAAGCAGGTTTTAAAAAAGTGATCCTGGGAAGAAATTTGACCACGTTTATCTAGTACTTTCAAAGGAAAAAGGACCTTATGTCCAGAGCAGCGCTGGCCAATGAAACATTCCGCGATGATAGAGAGGTTCTATATCTGCCCTGAAAAATGTGGTAACCGTATGTGGCTATTGAACTCTTGAAATGTGGCTAGTACCACTGAAGAAATAAATTTTAAATTTTATTTAGTTTTAAGTAATTTAAAAGGATATATTGCAGAGTGAACCCTCTTGGGGGCAATGAGTGTGATTAATAGCACAAATATAAGAATGTTTTTCCGTGAATCAGAACAAATGTATGTTAATATTATAAGACATTGATAATAGGGTGGTATTTGGGCAAAAATACACCTAAAGCTAGCTATGGACTCCAGGCAATAGTACTATATTAATATTTATCCATCAATTGTAAAAAAAGAATTATGCTACGTGAAAGAAACTAGACACAAAGTACTACATCTTGTTTGACTCCCTCTGTACAAAATGTAAATAGAAATAAATTTATTGAGACAGAATTAGATTAGCAGTTATGTATGGCAGGAGAAGGATGATAGAGGGACTGAGAGGTGACTGCTAAGGGGTAGGGGGTTTTTATTTTTGGAGTAATGAAAATGCTCTAATATTGATTACGGTGATGAATGCACAACTCTGTGATTATACCAAAGCCATGGAATGTTCACTTTAGACGGATTGTATGGTATGTGACTATGTCTCAACAAAATTGCTTTAAAAATTTTAAATAGCTAAACAATGGTTGCCTGGGCACTAGGGGTGAGGGGTAAGGTTGGGGTGGGTGGGTGGGATTACTAGAGGGCATGAGGAAATTTTTGGGGGGCAATTTGGATGCATTCATTCTCTTGATTGTGGTGACGGTTTCATGGGTGCATACATTTGCCAAAACTTAAGAGATTGTACACTTTATGTGCAGTTTGTTGTATTTCATTCATACCTCAATAAAGCTGCTAAACAATGAAAAATGTTAGATAGCCACAGGTGTCCAGGGACTACTGTATTTGACCCAATCAGTTGAAAGATAAGAGAGGAGTGTAGGATAAATCCAGCTTGTTCTTGCCTTCCAACATTGGTGTTTAAACTGACTTTTGAGGGGAGACCTGGTGAACTCGGGGCTTCTGGAATTGAAGGCTGAAAGGAATGGTCAAGAGGAAACAGATCCACCGAGGTCAACCTCAAACTGATTCGACCAGAGCGGCTGATCACTGAGCTAGTTTTCTGATGGAGCTCCTCAAACCTCTGTGCTGCTGGTGCCAGTCAGAGTCCGCTGCAGGTGTAGACTCCAGAGGCTGGGCACAGGCTGTGGGGAGGAGAACAGGGGAAGGCGTGGGAAGGGCGTTGGGGAGAAGCGGCTCTACAACCAGTGTAGGAACCAAACATCGGCAGCTCATCCGACTACAGATAAACTCTTCTAGGGAACTGTACTTGCCCCTGGGAAAGGAGAAGGCATGCCGGGCTTCCCACACCCCTCAAGAGCGGGCATCACATGGACTGGGACAGGAGATGGGAGCAGCAGTGGGAGTACGCAAGGTTGCGAAGAGCTGATGTTGCGGTACATCCAGGGAGTTTCTAAAAAGGCAGAATTCAGCTACAGAGTGTGCTGTCGCCACCATGGGGTAGCGGCCACTTCTGGTAGAGCTTTCCTTCAACATCAGGGGTTCTTAGTCTTTTAAGTACAAAGGAAACCAATTGCAAGAAAATACAGTTATCAAAATATTAAAAATACCCTAATTTGCCCATTTGTGAGATAGTGCTATAAATGCCTCTTTATGAACACGTTAAAGAGCAAGATCTAGGAGTGGATCTAATAACCACTGCAATTCCCAAACAGTCATGAGCTAAAGTGATATCAGAGATATCTGCAACAACCATAAAGTGATTTGAAAAGATCTTAGGTTCCTACTGGTGACAACGCCGCAGGTACAGCTCAAGCTATGGTTTGTTGTCTCCATTCCCCATTCATTAGAAGGAAGTGATACATTTCAATGAGAAGTTAGTGAAAATAAGGGCGTGCATTTTTATCACCCAAGTTCACAGATCCCCCCACCTCTGAACTCATGGGTTCTGTGTGGACTCCCACTCAGCACCTTTATTACCTGGAAGCCTGTTAGAAATACAGAATCTCGCAATAAAACGACAAAATAACAACAACAAAAAAATAAAAAAATAAAAGAAATACAGAATCTCGACCTCCACCCCAGACCTGATGGGTCAGAATCTGCATTTCAGCAAGATCTCCAGGTGACTTGCGTGCCCATCAAAATTTGAGAAGCATTGCAAAATACATGCTAGCTTGAGTCAGACCAACAATGAGCTGCCTGTGTACCTGAATGGTATTGAAAAAGTTTGATTGTAGATTTGTTTTTACTCATCTCTCTGCCTTTTATAAGCTCCTTATAAGAGAAGAAGCTGGGAACTTAACGGACTGGTGACGTTGGGACAGGGTAAGGCTATTCCTATTCTCCATATTGCTTCCTCCAGAGGTGGGTGGACAAACAGGCAGGCTCTGCGTGTTAAGAGTGGGGAAGTCAAGTTGCCATTGCTTCGCCTGTGGCTGGGAAGTAGGTCAATACACTGCATGGTGGAGGGTCTCAGGCCCAAGCCCAGTTCTCCAATCCAGCTTTACCAGCATTAGAGCAGAAAAGCATTTTAATTTTCTTCTCTTGAGAAATCGATTTCTCATTGGACTCTGAACATTCTGGGGAAGGATCTGATTAATCAGCCGCCTCAAACCTCAAATTATTGGCTGCTAGAAATCTTACAGCCAAGTGTACAAAACTCTAAGAACACATTTTTGTAACAATCTCATTCCGGAATCATTTCTATGGCCTTATTCTTGTTTTCCCTTTTATTTTCTGCTTCCTTTGAATTTATGTTCTCTTTCTGTTATGTTATCTTATATTTTCTCTGGCCTCACAAGCCTCCTTAAATCATTTTTGGAATAAGATGGGGATATAGATTCATAAAGAAATAAAGGTACAAATATAAAGGCAAACAAATATACAAATCCTAGTAGATGGAGGCTGAACCTGTGCAGGGCCATTGCACGTGCACAAACCTAGGGGGCGCAATTCTCATTGTCTATTATGTAGTGCTCTTTGAGCACAACAATAGACTCTAAGGTGAAGAGTGGAATTATGCAATTAGTGGCTGTGATCCAGGGCTTTTGACGAGTTTAGTTTCTGTAGACTAAATGGCAGTGTGTTAGTGAAGAAGATAAAGAAGTTTCTGATAACCAAGGGCATTTGAGGTAGAATGTTCATTTGTAAAAAGGTTCTTAAAACATACAAATAATGTTGTACACTCTTGGGATACGTGGATGAATGGAGGTGGCTTCCCGGTTTGCTTAGAGGATTCAATGATTTAAACGCCTGGCAATGGAAGCATTGAATGGAAATAGGATTAGGCTGTTCTGATAAGAGTCCAAACCTTCCCATTGTACTTTCAATAGACACTGAACTCCTTGGACCTATAGGCCCCGTAGGATCCAGCTTCCCCTGCTTCTTTTACCAGCTTCATGTAGCACTGCTCTCCCTGTTTTATGTTCCAGCCCCACACGGCAGTTTTTTGGTTTCTTGGATAGTCCAAACTCCTTCCATTCTCAGGGTCTCCGCATATGCTGTTCTCTCTGCCTGGAACATCCTTCCCCACAGCCTCCACCAAGCCAACACCTATCATCCTTCAGGACTTAACTCAAATGTCGCTCCAGCAGCAAGGCCTTTGCCGACACCCCCCCATCCCCCACCGCCAATCAAGTCAAGTCCCCTGTTACACTGTTCAGAGCCTTTATCGGGACGTTAATCAATGTTTGTCTCTGTCATTATTATTTTTTTAAAGATTTATTTTATTTATTTCTCCCCGCCCCCCCTTATTGTTTGTGCTCGCTGTCTGCTCGTTGCATGCTCTCTGTGTCTGCTCGTCTTCTTTTTAGGAGGCACTGGGAACCGAACCTGGGACCTCTCATGTGGAAGAGAGGCACCCAATCGCTTGAGCTACCTCTGCTCCCTGCTTGTTGTCTCTCATTGCGTTTCCTCATTGCATCATCTCATTGCATCATCTTGTTGCGTCAGCTTGCCGTGCCAGCCCACCACTCCAGCTCGCTGTCTTGCTCGTCTTCTTTAGGAGGCTCTGGGAACTGAATCCGGGACCTCCCATGTGGTAGGTGGGTGCCCAACTGCTCGAGCCACATCCGCTTCCCCCTGTCATTATTTCTTTAGCATTGACTCTCCTACCAGCATGGGCTGTGCTTTCTTGTCCCCTTGGCACACAGGAAGGGACTCATTGGATAATTTGGTCAATGAATGAGAAAATGGAAAATGGGGAAACAGATCCACAGACATGATAAAAGACTTGGAAAATATACTGAATATATACTATATAAAAATGTTATATACTATAACATTTTTAAAAGAGAAGGGAGAGGAGGAGTTCCATTCGCGCCCTGACACACACAGAGGCCGCTGGATGTGATTTGGAACTGAAGTGGGGTTCACCGTGTGCATTCGTTTCCGAAGGCTGCCGTACCAGATTACCACAGCCTCGCTGGTCTAGACAACAGGAATTTATTCTCCATCTGTTCCTGGGCTAGATGGCAGACGTCAAGGTGTCCGCAGGGCCGTGAGCTCCCCAGGCGTCCTTCCCTGCCTCTCCTAGCTTGTGCAGCGGCTGGCTGTCCTTGGCATTCTGTGCCTTGTAGCTGCACCACTCCATTCTCCCCTCTGCCTTCTCAGGCTTCTCTCCTGGGCGTCTCTTTTTGGGTTTCTCCTCTTCCTATGAGGACACCAGTCATATCGGATGAAGGGTCCACCCTGCTCCCTCATCTGAATCTAACCAATTACATCTGCAACTACCCTATTCCCAAATAAGGTTACATCCAAGGCCTTGGGGATTAGGACTTCGACACACCTTTTTGGGCGACACAAGTCAACCCGTATCACTGTGGGAGAGGATCAGCATTCCTGTTTTCAGGAAATGCAAAACAACAGAAAATGGGGTGCAAATTGCAGTAGAAAACCCAGACATTAAGAATGTTTCTGGGGAAGCAGATGTGGCTCAAACAGTTGGGCCCCTGCCTACCACATGGGAGGTCCTGGGTTTGGGTCCCAGTGCCTCCTAGAGAAGACGAGCAGACGCCCGCACCTGCTGCAATGAGCAGACGCCTAAACGAGCAGATGTCATAAGCCAGCAGACACCTCAGACCATAGGGAATGGATGTGGCTCAGGCCGTTGGGCACTCGCCTCCCATGTGGGAGGTCCCGGGTTCAGTTCCTGGTGCCTCCTGGAGAAGATGAGCAAACAATGAGCAGACAGACGAGAAAAACCATCTGGGGGAAGGAGGAGATACATTTAAAAATAAATAAATAAAGTAAAATACATTAAAAAAAAAGAATGTTTCTGAATCTCAAGAGCAATGCACTTTGGGCCAGAAAGACTAGTGGAGAGGAAGTGGGCCCTGGGTTCCGTTCTGCCTTTACTACTCACGACATCTGTGACCTTGGGCAGGACACCTAACTTCTCCATGCATCATTTATTTAAAAAAATAGATGATAATAATGGTACTCACCTCATGGGCAGGAAGCATATATAATTTATTCTTCAAATCCAGACACTGGTGAGAGTAAAAGGGGGGCACAGTTCATTCTTTTGCTGTGATAACAGGCATAAGCTCAGATTACACAGGCACATGAAGAAGTATGGACATTCTACTTATAAGGTATTATTAGGAAGGAGAAATTAATACGGTCAGTGTATGTAGAGGCATGCTTGACAGCTGGTTAGTGCCTACTAAAGCGCTATTACCATCAAGAGGCAACAGAGTCTTCCTAGAGACTTCAGGAAAAGATGGGCAGTTGATCACATGGAATGAAAAGCAGGCATCAG